>ML835390.1:10379-22435 GCA_009831015.1 Picea engelmannii | reverse complement strand
GTCTTTCCTTTTGAGCTTTTCCTTCTTTATGGTGCATTTTAGTTTATGCTCATTTAATACAATTCCTTAATAAGTCACCAAATGAAAAGATCTTGGATCAATAACATTGGTTTATATATCGTGTACTCCATGTAATTACATTTAAATATGCAATATATATCATTATTTTGGCAGTTGATTGAACAATGTGTTTTATTTTATACAGTTAATGATGTGTATGAGTGTGTATAGTTATTGACATGTATGAGTGTGTATAGTCACATATCAATGTCTATAATACTTTAAAACTTAATTAATATTGAGTTATACACATATACACCACCATTCTCATCTTGTTTGCAAGATATTTGAGTAAAACATAAGTATTTTCATATACTTGAAATTTTGATATAACAATGGTAATTGCATAGATTTCTCTTTGTTGTAATGAATATGAGACATATATGTATCAAGTATGAATATGGCTTGTAAAACAATAATTGTGCATGCAAATTACAATACATACAAAATCTACAAATACAACATTTGCTCAATTTCCTCCACAATGGTAATATATATATATATATATATATATATATATATATATATAGTCTTACACCCTAATATGAAAGAAATATTGCACAAATACCTTATTCGGTATGTTCATATACAACAACGGTCCACAACCACAATATTTCACTTGAGGAATCATTAATGTATCATCCATCACTATAAAGAATTTCATAGGTGTATATGTCAAAATACATATTAGTTCATTCATGTAACCCCAAACCAAAATGTATATTTCACCCTACAACAAACTCTGGGGACACAACAACATATATACAACCTGCATTTTTCCATAACAGGGCTTGCATTTTCCTCAATACTCGTTTTCATGAAATTTCATAAGGATGGTGTGCATGGTCTGCATAATTCATCTAAAGATATGAATTTTCCATAACATTGTAATTTAAGGAAGATATAATGCAAATCCTAACAAAATGATTGCAGTTTTCACTCCAAGGTATTTTCAAACTTCATATACAACAGCATTCCACAACCAAAATATTTCACTTATGTAATAATCAATATATTGTCTATCACTATAAAGCATTTATGATTTGCATATGTGACAATACATATTATTTCATGCATGTAACCCCAAACCAAAATATATATTTCACCCTGCACCAAATTCTTGGGACACAACAACATATGTACAACCTACCTTTTTCCCTTACAGGGCATGCATTTTCCTCAATGCCCCCTTTTCATGAAATTTCATAAGGAAAGTGTTCATAATGTGCATAATTCATCTAACGATATGAATTTACCCTAAAATTATACTTTTAAGAAGTTATCATGCAAATCCTAACACAAGGCTTGCATTTTCACTCAAACACGTGCATTTTAAAACATGCCCTATTTTCAAGCATAAGCCCCATAATTTCCATTTTTGAGTATGCATTTTCTTCTTAAGGAATACATATCTCATATTAAGGAATTAATTACTCATTTTCCTATATATAAATCATCTCATCATACAAAATTCACCACTGTAGCTTTTCTACAACCCTGTAGCTTGTAATATTTCCTACAATATTGACATATTCATTCTACAAGAGAATTTTTGGTAGAGACATATGTAAAACTTTTCTACAACCTTGTAGCTTGTAATATTACTGATAATATTGACCTATTCATTCTATATTTCATCAAAAGGTCATGAATCTTTGTTCATAGAAATCAGCCATTTTGGAGTGTAAATGCATTGCTAATTGTACAAACATGTTAAAAATATTGTAATCATTATGTTACAACTTAAAAATTAAATTTTGGAGCCTTATCCAACTTTGGGCATGCACCTTCCTATAGCCGACTTTAACAAATTCTCCCTTCGGTTTTACAAGGAAATTGTTAGCCTTTATGCACATCAGGTAGGTGTTTGTATGAAACTTCCAATATAAGGCTACATGTAGGTGTATAATCACAAATTACACCTTATTCAAGTTGAACCACTCAATTTGGGTCAACATTGATAATATGGCATGCATTTTACTCTAATGTAATTTTGACTTCATATTTACATGTAATCCCAAATCTAGGGGCATAAAAGCAACCTATCTTATTCTTAAATTGCACTTTAGATGACATGGGTAAATTTTCCATATATAGAACTCCATATTAAAACTTATAAAATATTTTTTGGAGCTATAGAGAAGCTTGAGGGTTCATTTTAATTTGGTCACTTAATATGGTTGCAACTTTCCAAATTACAAGGAAAAATGTGTCTCTTCTACACAACAACCCATTTTAAACTTGCAATTGCAAACTTAACAACATGAATAGGTCTAATATGATAAACCACACCCCCAAAAACTTTCACAACTCAAATGTGAGGTATAATAAAACCTTCTCTTATGTTTTACAAATAGGTTGGGCATTTCTAAGGTTTTACTAGGCATTTCTTGCCCATTTTTGCACAATAGAGTCTTGTGTTACTAAAAATGCAAAACTAACTATATAGGCTTATGCAAAATGACTTTAAAAATCATTTACAATTTGAACCACTCAAATTAAATGATTTTTGAGACCTAGGCATGAATTTTAGTGTAGCCCGGCATGTATTTTGCACCAAGGAAACATTTACACCACCACAAAAATTGCCCTCTTTGTCCTAGAAGAAAATTTTTGGTATTTTTGCAAGGAAAAGGGTTTTAAGTTTCAAATTGCACAAACAAAGGTATAGAAAGATGTATTACTTTTCTAAAACCATGTAACTTGTAATATTTCCTGTAATATTGACCTATTTATTCTATTGTGAAAATTAGAGTTCATATTTATTCCATTTTGTATGTATAATTGCTTGGTTAGAAGTCATTGACTTCGATTTCTCTCATAACCTGCCATCCTACAAACAAGTTGTGTATTTATAAAATAGGATTATGTAAAATTACTTAGAAACTCATTTATATTTTGAACCACTCAAATTGAATGATCTTTCAGACCTGGGGGTGCATTTTAGTGTATCCTAGCATGCAATTTGCACCAAGGAAAAATTTCCCCTCTTTGTCCTACAAAACAAATTTTGGTATTTTTCCACAACAAAGGGTTTTAAGTTTCCAATTGCACAAACAAATGTATAGACATATGTACAAATTTTCTAATGATCCCCATATACCTCCCTCTAGCATCAATGAATTTAAACTTCCAACCCCTAATCAGTCTACTTAGATAGCTAACTATTGTATCCCCATTTGACATCGGCTCTTATAGAAGGAAGATGTCACATTTATTCACATCAATAACCCTTTTCAAGGCTCAGTTTTTGAAGGGTATAATTGAGACCTAAGAATTAAAGGCTAAATAGATCTTAAGGAACCCTTAATAGGGTAATTGTCCACTCTAACAAACCCTTCAATTTTCAACTATTTACCAAACATAACCTCATTCATATATTTGTTTTTGAGCGAAATAAATGGACTTAGTGCCTCTTCTTGGGGCCCTAGTACCCCTTCCATAGTTTAGAACTAGCCCCCTTTAATTTCCCCCTCTTAGCCATACCTTCTGATTTTCATGTAGGTAGATTCAAACATTCTTATAAAGAGGCATTAGATATATCTTAAAGATTGTAGAAAAACACTAAAGATCACAAAAAGAAACACATATAAGAAAAGTATGAGTCCAAATGGTATTGATCTTCCATAAAATCATCATAACAGTAAGATATTTACATGATAGACATCACTGTTACAGTCTCCCTTCCAAAATTGGTTGGCAAAGTGAAATATAGATCCCACACCTTTGTTCTCTCTAAAGATTCCTCCTATTGTCTCTGATCTAATAAGCCTTTCCTTTCCTATCACTTTACTTACAACCTTATATCATTGAATTTCGACAAAAAATTCCAAAATGTAGAACATTTTGAGAATGCCTATATATTTATATGATCCCCATGGGGACAACCTCAATTCATATAGTGGTTACATAATTCGATCATAATTAGCTTTACATTTATTTGCAAGTCCTCGAGTGAGTTGTTATAGCTTGTGGTTTTATAAACATGCCTTTATGATCTGTGTTTAATGACGAGGCACCACGTGGCCCTTGCGGTAACCATCAAATAGGAGTCAGAATTACGACGATGATTGGACTCCGTTGAAAGGCTAACGAATGTTGGGGCACCAAGAAAAAAATAACAAAATTTTGATAATTACTTAGTAATGTTCGACAGTATGGTCAATTTTATTTGTACCATTGGAACTCCCCGCCGGACTTCAACACCATAAGTAGTAGTGTGTGGGGTTAAAGTTTTGGGTTTGGATCACAATTTTTCTCCAAAGTTGTAGAATAAAAGATGCATTTCAATGACAGAATATTTTTAAAAATGTTGTGAATTTCTATAATATAAGAAATATAAAATAATCTTTTGAATAAAATATAATGGGAAATGAAAGCTTCTCTATCTAAAATTTTGAGCACCAATTATGCCAATGTCCCTCCTACTTTTCATTATTGAGATTGGGTCAAATCAAGAATAAGATGCTTGTGGTTGTGGAGAAGGAATAGGAGGAAAGCGTCATGGGTTGAGGGAAAAATGAAGAAAATGGGGTGACAAATTTATTTTTTCAACGCATGTGCTATTTAGAAATGCACACATGTTAAAAAATAATGCACATTTAAAAACATGCACACTTTTTTAACATGTGCATGTTTTTTATTAATAAAATTTATGTGGAAATTTGGTTCCATGGGGAAATTGCATGTATGGAGCTTTGACAAAGGATGAAGCTATTTTAAAATTAATATGTGTTCAATCCTAAAGCATGCATGTGTTCCTGAAAATCACAATGGGTGCACAATACCATTGCAATTAAAAAGGGAAGTAACTTCATGCATCAACCCATATTTTTCTAACTAGAAACATAATTTTGCATGGCATGCTACCACTGCAACCAGTCTAGATCCATGTTAGCACTAGATCTATCAATATTTTAAAGGGATCAAATTCCTTGATGTGCAAACCATTTCTAAAGTGACCTTGAGGAATTTTATCTTTCTTCAGACTTCATTTTTTTCCCCAAGGAAAACCTCGTGGGGAAACCCCTGAGTACCTCTCCACATTTCGTGAATGGTAGTTATTGTAAGCCCATTGCTTCTTCACTTTTTGTGATTGGTAATTATTGTAAACCCATCGTCACTCAATATAGTGCATGACCCAATAGGCACATATAGTGAAGCATGCAATAAAATAATTTATCCTCACAGATGGACCCAACACCTCCTACATGAAGCTCAAAACACTCAACCGCTCAAGCTAGCCCACTAGGCTATTTCATTGCTTTATTTACATAGAGAGGCGAAATTCCTTGAAGTGAAAACCTTTTTTCAAATGCTTAAAACAATCACAATGGGTGCACATTATCATTGCAATTAAAAAGGGAAGCAACTTCATGCATCTACCCATATTTTTTATAACTAGAAACATAATTTTTTCATGCATCTATCATTGATGTTAGTAGCATCAAACAAGTATTTCCGCATAGGTTTAAGTGTCTAGACATGTGGAAGTCGTCCAAACCCTTCTACCTTGAGACTTTACTTTAATTAAAGGAATTATTAATGTAAAGTGATTTTATTAGTGAGTTGAGTTTTATTTAAAGAAATGTTTTAATTAGAATTAATGAATTAAATAATAGCCATTGATCTCAAGTCAGGTGAGAAGTAATATTAACCATCAATCACTTTGGATATTAGGGTTAGGTCATAATTCAAATCTTATAAAAGCAAGGCTAGGGTAAAGGAGAATACTCTTACACTTGATACTCTTGAGAGAATAGAAGGACTTTTTCTTAAGAGAGGATTAGATCATGAAGGATTGTGATTCAAGGAGATCTTGGATAGGTGGAGAAGGAATTCCATATATAGATTAGGTCAGGGAGAATAAAAAACAAAGGAAGTCACAAGTGGGTTTCGATTGATTGTATTTGTAGAAACAAGGTCGTGTTGTACGAAGCTCCATACAGTCTTTGAGTGTGTTTATATGGGTCACAATGGAGACATACATGTATACACGGGTTTGCTTAAGGAAAGGAACGTAAATCTCGGGAAGCATGAAAGTACAATTTCATACAGAAAAATAGGAGATTGATAGGGTTTGTAGGTACTATATAGAGTTTTTTATATTTCTTTCTGGGCCATTTTCCTAGGTACAGGAGCCCTTGTAAGATTTGAAGTTATTTGAATGATAAGCTTAGTTGATTAGAATAATATGTTTGTGTATTATGGTTGAGATTTTGGTTTACAATATTGCTTCCACCATATTTATTTGACTTGAATATTCAAGCAGTGTATGTTGTTTTGTGAGCTGCTAATTTGATTTATGGAAAGGAACTTACTACATGACAAGATACCTAGGTTCCGGAGTAAGGATTTCAACATGGTATTAGAGAAGTCACTCTGAAAGGAAGCCAAATCTTAGATCCATATAATTTGATAGTAGATATATCATATCTACAAAGATATTGTAGCATATCCATAACCAACAGTCAGAAATCAAGGATTGAATTTCAGGGAAACAAAAGTATTGAGGAATAACTAGGGTTTTGCAATCGTATGAAGTTGTACGCAGGTTGTAGAAGGGACAGTCGCATACATACATGGGTTTCTTTGGAGGAAATTTAATATACATGAGTTTTAGTAAGCACAAGTGCATACATGCACGGGGTTTAGTAAGGGAAGTCACCTACATACACAACTTTTAGTGGTGACAAGAGTGTACAAGTTTGTATAGGTCACTACAGGGGCATTTTCAACAGTAGGTTATTTCTATGGAATTTATCAGGTCTAAAAGATGACATCAACAAGTCTGAGAGTTCAAGACAAATTGGATGGAACATCCAACTTCCTATCTTGGAAAGAAAGAGTTACTTTGGTGTTGGAGTATGACCTTTGGGAGTTAGTGGACAAATTAGTTGTTCCCTCGACAGATTCAACAACTTTGGAAGCTCACAAGAAGAAGGAGATCAAAGCTAAGTGGGTTATATTGGATTCAATGAAGGATTATATAATTCCTCGGTTATCCAAGAGTAATATAACCAAAGATTTGTTTGATGCCTTGGTAGGTTTATTCCAAGGCACTAACATGAATAGGAAGATAATCTTAAGAAATAAACTCATATCAGTGCAGATGTCTAGATCTAATAATGTTATCAGCTATTTCATGAGGATTGCATGGGCCTGTGCTAATATTGCATCCATAAGGGAGAAAATGGATGATGTAGAGATCGTGAATGTTGCATTGAATGATTTTCCCAAGTATTGGGAATCATTTGTCAAGGGAGTCTACGTTCAGGAACATCTCCCAGGTTAGCAGAGACTTTGGGATGATTTCATATAAGATGAGACTCGGGAGGATTCTAAGAGAAGAAAGTAGTGATGATAAATTGGCTTTTGTCAGTAAGAAAAAGAAGGGCAAAGGAAAGAGTTCCAACAAGACAGGTAATAATGATGAAGGATCATCACCGTGAGGGAAGAAGAAGGAATTAAGTAAAATCAAGTGTTTCTCATGTCATAAGAATGGACATTATGCATCTCAGTTTCCAGAGAAGAAGAAGGAAAAAAGAAATGTGCAGAAAACAACATCAGCAGAGACGTAGCTAGTTGAGTTTGTAGTGAAGATTGAGAAGGATTTCTCACTAGTTTCTTTACTTTATACCAGCGTAGCTACCAAGAGTGCATGGTAATTAGATAATGGTGCATCTCATCATATGACAAAAGCATGAGATCTATTTATCATTCTGATGGAGTGGGAATCATATGTTCATGTGGAGCTTGGTGATGATTCCAAGTATGCATTGAAGGGAGATGGAACAATTTTGTTCCATCTTGAGTCAGAAGGTTCATTTGATGCCCAAGATGTGCTTTATGTACCAGGACTGAACACGAATTTTCTGTATGTCTCATCTATGGAGGACTGGTTTTTTTCATTACTTTTCAGAGAGGGAAAGTACACATACGTCCATAGAAAGTTATACCAGACATAAGAGTGGTCATTAGGGTTAGAGAGGGCACTTTATAAAGGTTGCATGGCAATCCTATTAAGGATTTGGTACATGGAAATGACAACCTATGTGAGATATGGAACAGAAGGTTGGGACACCTTGATCAAGTTTTTATTAGAAGAACGAAATGAATACAGATTCTTTTTATAGTTACACAAAAGAACAAGGAACAATAACAGAGATACAGTAAAACTGGTTTCTATTAAATAAGAAAATATGTTGAAACTGTAAAATGTAGACTGAAACAAGCTTGCTAGAATGGTGGTGGCTTATCTCTGAGAAGAGATGTGTCAGTTGTGCTCATTCACATGAATATGAATACAATGAGGCTCTGAAGGACTTTTTACAATAAATATGAATGCCAAAATCCTAGACATCCAAAAATCTAACCCTAGGGGATGAAGCGCCAAAATTCATGTGGGCCCCGTTGGGGTAAGTTAGTACATCAACTTCTCAGGGTCATAACTTTTGCATACGATCTTCGTTTTAGGTGCATGATAGCCCATTGGAAAGGTCTAACTGAGAAGAAATATTTTCGACTAGCACAAGTCAGTGCCTTTAGTATTCACCTTGGCCCTAAATCCCCAAAAAACATTGTTTAGGGCCTCAAAACGGCCTCGAAAGTTTGGAACCCGAAAAACTGTCGAAACACTGCCAAGGTGGAAAATTATTTTTCGAGCCAGTGGAATAGGTGGGTGGCCACCAATATCCACCTGGATCAATCCTCCCTCCTTAGGAAGAAATGGTCCCCATTGTGTTGAGTTTCCCCATCAAATGAGGAAATTTCTGTTGAATTTGGCCCCGGGTGAGCCACTTGCCTTGGTGTAGAAGCTACATGGATTTGACAACTCGACAAAGATGGATCCTTTGCTCACGAGTTACCTTGACTTGTGTGTCCAAAATTTGATACTAGATGTTTATTGTATGCAGTCGGGTTTGAGCCATGTTGGTGTCAGTTGTTTTGTTATCTCGTAGGTGTCCAATAATGGTGGGAAGTAAGGTCGAAGGAGATCCACGTTGAATATTGGGTGTAGGCCCAGGAAAGGGTGAATGTTGAGTTCAAAATCATTGTCAGCCACAACCTTGGTGATGGTGTAAGGTCCATAATAGAGTGGGTGAAGCTTCCAATGGGTCCCTGTAAGGCGTTCTTTCTGCAAGTGCAACCAAACTTTATCTCCCATCTGAAATTTATGTGGCACTCGATGTTGATCATGGTGCTACTTGTACTTTGCATTAGATTTCTGTAAAATATATGAACCTATTGGAGGATGTGTTAGATCTGCTCAATGAACTGAGTGGATTTGTCAGCTTCAATTGGAGCAGGTGACAAGTCAGCTAGGGTGGTCATAAGGGGTAGTGCAATATCCATGGGACCCAATGGTTGAAATCCCAATCCCACCTAAAATGGGTTGTGGTTGGTTGATCTATGTAGGGCTCAGTTGTAGCTATGTTGAACATATGGAAGACTCTCATCCCATGTGCGAGGTTGATTAGAATTATACATACGTAGGATATGCACGATCATGCAATTGACGACCTCGGTTTGGCCATCTGTCTGGGGGTGGAAAGTAGTGGATTTGGTGAGATTGGTGTCCAGCAGTGACCAGAGGCTCAACCAGAATGTGCTGAGGAACATACTGTCCCGATCTGAGACAATGGTTTGTGGGATTCCAAAATGTACCTAGACTCGTTCAAAGAATATCTTGGTAGTGGCCTCTATTGTGATGCTCTTCTTGCAGGCGACCATAATCGACATCTTAGAAAAGAGATCAACAACCAAAAAAACACAGTTATTTCCCCTCTTGGTGGAAGGAAGGCCCGAAATGTAGTCCATTGAGATGGATTCCCATGGCCTGTAAGGAGTAGGCAAAGGGGTGTACAACCCTGTTTCTTTATGGTCAGTTTGGAAATACTGCAGGTAGTGCAGGACTTGATATACTTGCTGACATCCTGTTGAAGTTTCAACCAGCAGAAATGTTTTTGTAGCACTTCCATTGTATTTTCAACACCAAAGTGTCTTTCCACCCAAATTTAGTGGGCTTCCTAGATTAGCTTCGCTCGCTCACTTGATTGAACGCGGATATGGCCCAGATGACACAACAACCCATCCTGGAGATGGAAATTAGCAACAACTGATTTTTTCCCCGGCATTTAGTAGTTGGTGGTGAAGTTGAGATCTGTCTCATAGAGGTGGGGGCATCCAGTGGTCTCGTGGCTGCAAGAATCTAGCACCATGGTGAGTGCTTCTACTGGAGGTCAGTTGAGGCAATCAATGAATCAATTGGTACTTCTTATTTTATACTTGATGATGAGGTGGAACTAATGCAAGTATGTGGACCACTTCTGATGGAAGTCATTCTGCAATTTTCCTTGTGTCTACATGAACTGTAGTGGATTATGATCAGTGTGGATAACTGTCTCTATCCCAAGAATGTGATGTCTCCACTGGAGGAAGGCTTGCACAATGGAGTTCATATATTTTTTGTAATTAGGGTACTTACGGACAACATTTGATAGTTTCTCACTATGATAGGCCACGGGGTGGCCATGCTGAGTGAGAATTGTGCCCACGACATAGTCTGAAGCATCTGTCTCGATCTCAAAGGGTTGATGCAGGTCCAGTAATGAAATTATTGGGGTTGAACACAAGAACTACTTCAAATAATCGAATTCTTGTTGTTGGGATAGGCCCCACACAAATGTTTCCTTACCACCACCCCTAGTTACTTGGTTGAGGGCAAATGCAATATGGGAGAATCCCAACACGAACCTGCGGTAGAAATCGGTAAGGCCCAAAAAGATTTGAATCTCAGTGAGTGTGGTTGGGGCTGGCCAATCACAGATGACCTGGATCTTGGTTGGATCCACATGCACACCATGTTGATCAACTATGTAGCCTAGGTATTGGATCTTGTCCATGTCGAAGGATCATTTTTCCAAGTTGGCATATAACTTGTGCTACCGCAATGTGTGTAGCACCTACTGAATATGTTGCAAGTGTTTCGCCCAAGTCTTGTTGTAGATGAGGATGTCATCTGGATACACCACTAGGAAAGTATTGGTGAAGGGTCACAGGATATCCTCCATCATTCTCATGAAATTTGTTGGAGCATTTGTCAAACCAAAGGACATGACCAACCATTCAAAAATGCCTTCTTTTGACTTGAAAACTGTCTTCCATACATCTGTCTATTCTATTGGGACCTGGTGGTATCTAGACTTCAGATCATTATTACTGAAGTATTTGGCCCCTTTGAGCTAACCAAGGAGATTGTCGATTCCAGGAATTGAGTACTGGTTCCCGACTCTGATTTTATTTAGGGCCCGATAATTGATGCAAATTCACCAGGTCTTGTCTTTCTTCTATACCAACACGATTGGGCTCCCACAATGTGAGAAGCTAGGATGGATGTGCCACTTGTGAAGCAGTTCTTGGATCTATCGCTTGATCTCCTCATTTTATAACAAAGAGTGACAGTAGACCGACCCATTGGGCAGCGGGGCGCCCGGGGTCAGATCGATGGGATGCTTGACCTGACAGTGCAGAGGTACCCCGGTAGGTGAGGCAAAGATATCTGTGTATTCTTCCAAGATCTTATCCACTTGTTTTTGTTGTGTGGATAGATCAGTTATGGAGGCCCTGGATATGGATGCAATCTTTCACTCACTCTGAGAGAGAATCATGAAGAATACAAACTTCTCAGTCTGAGAGATGACTTTCCTGCATTGCTTGGCAGAGATCAAGGAAATATCACTAGGTGGGACTGACTTGGGTATCTTGTACAATTTCATGTTCAAAGTAATAATGAAACTGTGAGGCCTAGAATCATATACATCATGACATTTCCATAAATAAGGTTGTCCCAAAAGAACATTAAAAAATTCAAGAGGAGAAACATCACATAGTGCCTTCTCTTTGAAGGGCTTGATGTCGTACGACAAGCGACACTGTTGGCTGACGTGGAGATCTCTTCCTTGGCGGAGCCATCCAATGGTGTAGGGTTGCAAGTG
>ML835389.1:3295-22168 GCA_009831015.1 Picea engelmannii | reverse complement strand
GAGACATCTAGCCACAAAGTTGACTATGTCGGCCTTCATTCCTTTCCAGAAGAACAAGGGCTTAAGGTCTGCCCTCATCTTCGTAACTCCCGGGTGAGCCATGTAAACTGCTCTATGAGCCTTGCTCAGGATCAACATCCTCAGCTCGTCGTTTGGAGGTACGTAAATCCGACCTCTAAACCTCAATAACCCATCGTTGTCAAAATTAAATCCATCATATCGTGGTACCATCATAGTGTTTTGTCCGAGGAATTCCTTGACTTCTTTGTACCAGTCATCGTCACGCTGTAAAGAGAAAATCTTCTCACGTAGATTTGTTTGAAGAGGCAACACTGAAAAGATGCGTGACCTCTGACTCAAAGCATCTGCCACTCGGTTCACTGTTCCCTTTATGTAAGTAATCTCGAAGTCGTACTCGCTAAGCAATTCCGACCAACGTCGTTGTCGCGCGTTCAGGTTGCTTTGCGTAAAAATGTGTTGTAGTCCACTATGATCAGTCCTTAATTCAAATTTTCGTCCAACCCGGTAGTATCTCCATACCTTTAAGGCATATATGATGGCTAATAACTCCAAATCATGCGTCGCGTAGTCTTCCTCATGCCTTCTCAATTTCCTCGAAATGCAAGCAATCACTCGTCTGTCTTGCATCAAGACTCCACCTAAACCTTCTTTGGATGCGTCTGTGCATACCAAGAATTCTACGTCCATGTCAGGGACCTTTAGTATCGGCGTTGTTTTCAACAACTCTTTAAGCCTCCTAAACGCTTCTGCGCATTTCTCTGTCCACAGAAACTTCTTGTTTTTCTTCTGCAACCCCGTGATCGGGCCTGCTATCTTCGAAAATCCCTCGACAAACTGTCGATAGTTTCCCGCTAAACCCATAAAACTACGCACTTTTGTGACATTTGTCAGCGTAGGCCACTCCATAATAGCCTCAACCTTGGCTGGATCCACGGCGATACCTTCGCCGGAGATGACATGCCCTAAGTAGTGAATCCTAGATTGATAAAAAGATTAATTGGACAGCTTCCCATATAATTTGTGTTCTCGTAAACACTGTAGTACCAGGTGCAAGTGCTCGTCATGCTCCTCCGTCGTCCGAGAGTAGACCAAAATATCCTCAATGAATACTTGGACGAAATTTGTCCAAGTACTCGCGGAACACCCCGTTCATCAACTCATGAATACCCCTGGGGCATTTGTCCGTCCAAAATGTAAACTGTGATTTCGTAAAGTCCAAATCTTTGTTTTAAAAGCGGTCTTAGGGACGTCATCCTCCTTGATCTGTAATTGGGGATACCCTGATCGCGAGTCAATCTTAGAGAACACCGTCGCACCCTTCATCTGATCAAACAAATCGTCAATTCTTGGTAAGGGGTACTGATTCTTGATCGTAGCCTTGTTCAATTGACAATAGTCAATGCAAAGCCTCCACGATCCGTCCTTCTTCCGAACGAAAATAACGGGTGCACCCCACGGTGACACGCTAGGACGTATCAGTCCTAGATCCAGCAACTCCTTTAGTTGCATTTTTAACTCTTGCAACTCCAGGGTCGACATCCGATAAGGCATTCTCGCTATCGGCTCAGTCCCTGGTTTCAGATCTATAGTAAACTCCAATTCTCTTTCTTGCGGCATCCCAGGCAACTCCTCTGGGACTACGTCCGCAACTCCTTCACCACCGGAAGGTGTTCTAGACCTTCTGCTACTCCCTTTTCGTTGAGCGCAAGGATCGCATAAGCTCGACTGCCTTCAGGACGACATCGTGCAAGGTTTGAGGCATATAACGAACCGCCTCGTTACGACAACCATTCTAGTAACAGGTGCGAAAATTTTTTTTTTTTTTTTTCTTTAAGTGTGTGCGCGCGTGTAGAAGTAACAACACACCTAACTGTGCGACACCCTGGACAACCGACAAGACGCAACTACGATGTTTATCACAGGAAGACTAAAAGCACACAACGAGTAACTGCATACAATATACGACCATAGGCACAAGGTGCACATCGCAAACATTCAGTGACAAAAGTAAACTGACCACATATATAATAAGTACAATGTTTAAACAAATATTGACCTCGCAATTGAACAAGTATTATCATTGCGGTTTAACAAATATTAACATTGCGCTTAACCTCATCATTAATATTTCAAATAAAGCAATATTAGCCTTGCAATTGAACAAGTATTATCATTGCGGTTTAACAAATATTAACATTGCGCTTAACCTCATCATTAATATTTCAAATAAAGCAATATTAGCCTTGCAATTGAACAAGTATTATCATTGTGGTTCAACAAATGTTTACATTGCGCTTTAAACATCATTTTAACAATCCTTAAAATGACTTTAAGTACGGATATTCAAAGGGTCACATCTAAGGTATCAATATTGAAAAAGGGCAACAATAACCTCATAAATTTAATTAGAGGTCCCCAATGTCAATGTCAATAGTTTACACTAATCGTTATAATGGGGTAGCCTAAACTTTTCACTTCTAATTACAATAACTTCATAATGGAGAATTGACAATACCATCACCTATTTAAAGATGGCAATATGTAAAATAACCATATTAAGTGTCAAGAATTAAGGAGGACTTTATTAAAAATGGCTCCTCTTACAAGCACCATATTGAAATGACGTTACTAAAAATGCTCGATATTGGATAATAACAACATTCAATGATAATATAAAATAGCATTATAGGCATCGCTAACATCCTATCCAAGTTAACAAACGTCCTCAATTAAAATGACAATATAACTAAGGTGATAATATATAACACTAACCCTATTTAATGTGACCTAGTTTAGTTACCAATATTTAAAAGGACCCTAGATAAAATAGCCACAATTGACAATGCCATTATCTAAATGACAATCATGGAAGGGCAACATAAGGATAGCATCAGAATAAAAAAAAAAAAACAGTGTATAAAATAGCATATTTTGAAATGACAATAAATAAAAGGACAATAAGGGAAATGACAAAATCTCCATACTTTATACTCTATACACATTTCAAGTAAAAGGACAAGGCTTTACATTTCATTGGCTTATCATTCACATATTACTTTCACCTTATCACACCTTTAGTCACCATTTCTTTACACCATCCAACAACGATATTACGTTATCCCAAGTAGTACATTTCCATCAACACTCCACTAACCTAACCACGCCCTTACCCTTATGTTATGACAACATTGCAGAAGTACGATAGCCTTACCCTTCTATAGTCCTAACATCCCTTTTAATGCATTTTAAGCAAGAATAATAATATAGTAACCGTTCTGGTCAAATCACAGAAACCATTTGGTTAACAAGTCAGTCACCCTTTTCGTTTTAATCGTTAACTTTTTCCCATAAGACATTAGCTCTATTTTATATAGTGTATAAAACCGTTTACAACTCAGCTGCCAGATAATCAGACCACATGGAATGAAAAACCAATCAGTGCAGGAGAGACAGTGGGGGAAAAGTTCAGCCCGGAATGAAAGATCCGTTTACAATCCCAGTCGACATGCTATACCGTGAGATCGGTAATCGACCTGATGAATGAGAAATCAATATGGAAAAACGCCATCCACCTTCCACCCGTCGTGGGTGAGAGAGGACCAGAGAGGGAGCAGGTAAGACCACTCCCACGACCACACAGAGATGATTGTAAAAGCAGCTATCCGCAAAACAACGATCCCCACAGTCAATGCCTATCCACCGTGTCCAGGACAGCAAATCGTTAACTTACTATTACAACAATTGATAATTAAAACAATTACCCTGGAGATTCATAAAGACAAGAAAACTGGTGACCCCGCCAAAGTACTAAGTAAGGGAGGAAAATGGCATCTGGCATCTGTTAGAGCCAGGGATTCACTCAAATTTCTTTCCTCCTGTCAGCGTCAAAGAGAATCCCAAGCACCCTACGGCGCGCTAGGCAGAGGCAGGTATGTGTGATTTTAAATTCGAGTGTGCAGTACTAAAGTTTAGTTGACAGGGAGATACGGCGATATATCAACCACTAGTCTGATAACGTTTTCGTTGAAAATCCAGGAATAGGCAGCGCATACATCAACACCCGATCAGCGCATGCGCCCATCCCCTTATCACTTCCAGACGACTTACGAAATTTTAGGCATGTCCAGTTAGTGTTGAAGAAAAGGAAAAATTTAGAATAAACAGCGATTTATTAACATCCTGTAACACAGGAAAACGCGGTAATAATAATCCAAACCAAACAAACGCAGCTCACGACCTTTCAATACAGACCAAATCGCCGATTAAGCCAGATCAGATATCAATGCCCCACGCACTGTCATGCAAATCGCCCGACTCAACCACTGGCCACAAAACACCAATCGGCGGCTGACAACTGTCCACACCCAGTGACAGAAATTTAGGAAACAAATTAAAAATTGACAGCGATCACGGAGCAAAATTCCGATCAACCGTTACCTCGTCGGCCATCAATGGCAATTACCGTTATGGCCCACAACACTTGAAGAGGAATCCTCCACGCGCAGCAGTCGAGCAGACACGGCAGTGAAAATTGCCAAAACTTATACAAGTAATAAATTCATTGCTCAGCAATGCACCGTCTTGCATGCGTGGTTCGTGGGTACCCGGTACAATGACTAATGTCCTCCACGGATTTGCTGAGACCATGATATCAGCGCTGTAGGAGCTAAAGGAAGGGCGAGGATTATACAACCGCAGAGTTGGGACAGTAAAATGCAGGCATGCACCCCCTCCCCCTTCACGCTGGCCATTGATTTACATAAAAACGCAGAGGTAAAACAGCTAGAGGGAGAACGAGAATTTCAGCGAGAATTTCAGCGACGAATCCAGTGATGAGGGGAGACAGAACGAATTTTTGCCCTTCGCCCCTCATGAACAAAATCAATCATTCCTGCTCCATTCAGAAACAGAGGTAAAAATATTCAAGCAGAGTGAAGTAACAACAGTTTTTCATTTAGAATTAAAATCTCGCATCAAGTAAAATACAGAGCGTAAAACCTTCTGCATAGAGTTCACTACCCATCCAACGAAACTTAACTATCAATTACACTTAACAGTTTAACTCTGTCGTTTACCACTTGTAATATCGTTTAACTATCAATTTACTATCAGTTTACTGTTAAATTTGATTATCGTTTATAACCTGGAATTACCGTTTAACCATCGTTTGACTATCAGTTTAACTGTGTAATTTTACAATCAATTGCAACGCCTGATTTATACTGACGCCTGGAAAACTATGAGGAGAAGACCAGTGAATAGCTGGGCCATTACTTTATTCAACATCCTTGCAATAAATGCCAAAAATAACGCCCAAAAAAAAAAAAAAAACGCAGATTAATATGCCTGCAATTTCAGTTCAATCACCCAACAAAAACACAATAAGGAACGCCCCACTCACACAATGATTCAACGCCTTGTCGATATTACGCCCAGACGTAGATTCCCCCATAGATTTAGCAAAATACAAACACAGAATGCAGCAATCATGTCCATAACCACCATGCCAATGGTTTGTCCACAAAAAGGAAAAACGAAAAGCTGAACCAATCAGAGAAACGAAACGCCCTAATGACAAAAAAACACAGATCAAGCCCAAATTAAAACCCCGTTGTCTGCCTCCGCGGCGTCCTCTAACCAAGATTACTGCGCACGCACACAATCTACTCAATCAGCAATGGTATAATAAAACCCACTCATGTCAACGAAAGCCGTAGCGAACCCCAAGTCGCGGGTCGAACCGGCTCTGATACCATATTAAAAACACGTGGCATGATTTTGTTTTATATAGAATTTGCATTAAGAAACTTTTATACATAATTTTTTTCAAGATTGTTTATTAACATATATATTTCTATGGATATTTTTTTCTGTCTCAAGATTACATGATTGACTTAACATATATATTATCTTATGACTCTTTTTTTTTACTAAAACATGCAATGATTCTGTTTTTTTTTACTAAAACATGCAATGATTCTAGGATACCTATTCTACCAATGTCACCCAAGACTTGCACCTAGTTCCAACTAAATGAAACAACCTACTTAGAACTTATGAGACTTACAAATGAAAGACCACTCTTAAGGTTTGCAATTAATGAAAGATAGATAATGTTGTTAATCAAACTTTATTTATTGTGTATCAAGGCTAAGTTTGTAAATCTGGATACCCGACTTATGGGAATTAAAATAATGAATAGTAATGGATGACAAACTACCCAATTTCGTAATGTGATGAACCATTTCCTTTCCTCAAGAAGCTAGCCATTGAAATGATTAAGAGACATAGAAAATTTCTTGTTACAATTTATGTGTTATATCAAGATCAAGTATTCAGTTTCATTTTAGCTTGTAACTATTATTATTCCTACCTTAATTACCATAAATAAAAAATCTTATGTACATGTACAAATGATTTGGGATGGTATATTCATATGTACAATTGCTTGAGATGAAAAATTGACTTGCCTTAGTTGCAACTCATGGCTAACCTTCTTTCCCCTTGTTTGATGTTATGGTATTCCTTGGTTAATGTGTTATTCCTAGCTTAAGAGGATCCACCTCAAATGGATGAATGACCACTCTGCAACAATAAATAACATTAATAGGATAATAACCTTAATGTTTCTCATTTCTTATCATTGCCATAGAGCTAGTTATAAAAAATGATGATTTGATAATGTTGATGATGTTGATGATGTTGATTCAGTGTTATTGAAGTTCTTGATGATATTGATGCTTTTGATGATATCCATGCTCTTAACGATATTAATAATTTAGTTGATTCTCTTGATGTGCTTGGTGATATTGATGTCCTTGATATTATTGATTTGGTGTTGATGCTTTTAACGATTTGATGTTACTGATGCTCTTGAGGGTATTGATTTGTTTGGTGTTATTGAGGATCTTGATGATACTAATTTTATTGATACTCTTGATGATATTAATTATTTGATTAATTCCCTTGATTATATCAACATGTGTTTAGTGATATCTATGCCCTTGATCATATTAATGATTAATGTTGATGCTCTTGTTGATTTGATGTTATTGATGCTCTTGATGATCTGATGTGTTTGGTGATATTCCTACTCTTGATGATATTTATGTGTTTGGTGATATTGATTTTATTAATGAAATTCATGGTATTAACACACTTGATGGTATTGATGATTTGTTATATTAATTATTATGACAATATTGACAATATTGATGATTTGAAGGTGTTGGTAATATTGGTAATGTAAAATGATTTAATGTCATAACTAATGATATTCTTGATACTAATGATAAAATACTGATTTTTTGGTGACTTGAATTTTTTTGTGATATTTGATGTTTTCATTTGAGGATACTTTATTTGATCATCAGATTAATTTAACCATGATTTGACAATGTTGATGATATTGTTGATATTTGATGATTTGAAGATATTCATTGGATATCTTATGAGGATGATATTGTTGATGATATTGATGATTTGATTTGATGATATTGATGATATTTGATTATTGCAATGGTGGAAACACATACTAATTGATGTCGATATCAATGACTTGGAAGGAAATTCAAAATTGATATGATAATGGATGTCTTGATCTATGTCAATATTTTGAAGTGTATGACATAAGGGAATTATTTAGGTTTAATGTGGCGGTAAATATTGGTTGAATAGTTCAATGATGATTTCTAGTGTAACTTGAATAAAAAATATGATGATTGTTGGTATTTCCTATGGAATATTAACTCGTGTCTTCAAAAATAGTGTTAGTGTTAGTGTTGTTATTCAATTGACACTTATTTTCTGATGATCAAATATTGACCTATTAAAAATTATGATTAAGAAATGAGCTAGCAATGAAAAAGTGCGTTGGTTATGGAGCCTAGCAGAGGTTTATGTTTTAATTTTTTCACGATTATCCCCGTGCATTTTTTTGTTTCACCAGGAATAGAGGCAGGGGCGTCACAAGGAGTTGGAGTCGTCGAGTAAAACTTTTGGCCGATTGTTTGCATACGTTTTGGGAAGTTTTGGCACACGATTTTCCAAGACATCGTTTTCTATTTCCAATTAAGGTATTAAGGTTGTAATCTAATCCAAGTCAATGGATTAAGGATTTCAGATGTTAGGGAATCCTATAGATTGTATTATAATGGTGAATTTAATACAATGAGATAAATTTCTAAGAGACCTTTTCTAAGAGAAATGTCCACCTAGATGATCCAAATTATAACATTGTCTTATTATGTTCTTACAAAAAAAAAATGAGATTAAATTTTTAGATCAAAAGGAGATAATTAATATTTCCAATACATTTAACCTTTGTCCATAATTGATGAAGAATTTCTAGATTGGATGGAGCCCTTTTATTACCATAAGGAACCAAATATTTGTTGCAAGATAAGGACCCTCTTTTGACCAAAAATCTACTTCCACATTCAATTTTCTATAAACATGGGTGAAGGAGACTAGTGTAAAAACTATAATCTATTGACATCATCAAATGTGTGTTGTCAACTTATCGGGTTTACCCTATGAAAGGGAATAATTACATATTCCTTTGTTAAAATAGAAAACCTACTAGTTATGGTATAGCATCCATAAGATCAAGTGTAATAAATGAAATGAAACTATCATTCAATGAAAAGTGCAACATGGAATCTCACGCCATCTCATTCTTAAGGAGGTTTAGATCACTCTTCAATATATATCTTTTGATAACCAATATTACCTTGTAATAATTATTCACCAAATCAACTTACAAACTAATTATCATGAATGTCATTATGAATGTCATGTGTAACATTAGTTAAAATTAATAAATTGAAATATTGGATCAAATGAGCTCACATACCCAAATATACTGAGTAATAACAAAGAATACCAAGTATACCTACTATTAGCTAAGAATACTCTAAAATCATTGAAATTAATTAAAATTTATGCAGCTTACAAATGGAAGCCAACTCTAGATGATGAGATGTATAATTTTAAATTTAATACACTAAATGAAACAAAATCTAAGGTGAGAGTGTAAAAGTGAAAAAAATCATAATAATAAATAAAAAACTATAATCATAGTCATTATGGTATTGTATTGTGTTTTAAAAACATAATACATGATTTTTCTTATATAGAATTTTCATTAGGAAACTTCTATACATAAATTTCTCCAAGATTTCGTGATTGATTATATATATATATATATATATATATATATATATATATATATATATATATATATATATATATATATATATATATATATATATATATATGGATATATTTTTTTTTTTATCTCCAAAACTACATGATTGATTTAACATATATTTTCTTATGGGTTATTTCTTTTACTAAAACATGCAATGATTCAAGGATACATATTTTACCAAAGTTGCCCCACCCCAACCAAATGAAACAACCTACATAGAAAATAAATCCAACCAAAAAGGAGGCACCATATCATAAGGGAATTTGAAACATGGTGGAATAATAACAACACTCATGATTTACCAAAGAACCAAGTATTCATTAACAAATTCTTACAAAATTAACTCGAAGCACTAAAATTTGTACTTATAACCATTTTCCTATGGTGCAAAAGATGTTATTTTATGGTTCTTGATTATCATATTGAGTTTCCTCTTCATTAATTCCAGACTATCAAGTAGATCAAGTAGGCTCTTTAATATTATGGCACTTGTGGATCTCACCTAGTCAATGTTGTCCAATACTCATTTCCTATACTTGCTTTGGAGAAGAACTACATTGTTTTGTGAGTTAGGAGATGCATACTTCATCTAAATGCATTGTGATATTTTACATTACTTTAGTTTGTTGAGATATCCCTTACATTAATAATGGTTGTTTTATTCTCTTTTGGTTTTCTTGGTAGATCAACTTCTATTTTCATTACCTTATATATCTATTTATTTTCTTGAAAAAAATATAATTTTCTATTAGATATAAAATATTAGGTTTTCCATATTCTTCTAAGAAAATTTAGAAATATCACAAAAAGGTATGCAAACCCTCTTTTCAAGTATTCAAGTATTCTTATAAGTAATCAAAACATATCGTAAGAGACCTTTTGTAAGAGAAATTAACATATAGATGATGCAAATTATAGCAGTTTCCTATTATGTTCTTAAAAAACAAAAACAAAAAATGAAATTAATCTTTTAGATCAAAAGGAACTAGGAAATATTTCCAATACATTTAACATTTGTCTAGAATTGTTGAAGACGTTTCGAATTGGATGGATCCCTTTTTATCACAATGATGAACCAAAGAATTTTTTCAAGATGAGGACCCTCTTTGGACCAAAAATCTACTTCCCCATTCAATTTTCTATAAACATGGGTGAAGGAGAGTAGTGTAAATAATATGATCTATTGAAATTAGCAAATGTTCCTTGTGAACTTCTTGGGTCTACCCTATGAAGGGGCCTAATTACACGTTCCTTTTTTTTAAATGGAAAACCTACTAGTTATGGTCAAGCATCCATAATATCAAGCATAATAAATGAAATGAAACTATCATGCAGTGAAAAGTGCAATATGGAATGCAACTAACTAACCTTGGTGGGGAGAAAAAACTAAAGTTGTTGATATAATGGATAAAAAAGGGAAAATCCATCACTGCCATTAGAAATGAATCTTCACCAAACACTCTCCTCTTCCTCAAGAATCCAAAAGGACTTGACTACGAGGAGAAATTATACGTTCATGGTTCAACACTTGCAACCAACTTTCCATGAAATTGACTATGAGGAGAACTTATACGTTCATGGTTCATGAGCGTATGCCCCTTGATGAAGAAATGATAACTTTAGGGTATTTTGGAGCCCTTATCTGAGGCTTTGAAGGAATAGAATATTGTCCCCCCCCCCAATATTTTTTATCACCCATTCACTATTGTAGAAATTTTGAAATACAAATGTACTACTGACTTAGAGCCCTTGAGGTTTACCAAACCAGATCATAACAATTGTGTAGTTATATTGGATATCTTTAAATCATACTACTAGATTTAAAATATATAAAATGATGAGCATATAGATGCATGACTATGCTAGCTCCACAAACATGAGGTTCCCCTTGAAAATCACCATCAAAATAAGAAGCCACTCTTGTCTATCTATCCCTCACATACATTCCTTTGGGATTTGACCTTTGTATCCTGTGGAAATCCATCTAAAATGTACATACTCTATAGTACAAATTGAATAAGAGGAACCATTCTACCTTTAAAATTATGGGAGTGAACCATGATAACCAACTCCCCCCAAAACAACTATGCTGGATTTTTTTAACAATGGAGTTATTACACCCCTTGTTTATTCCTTTTTCAATTGCATTATCACCCCATATCTCCCTTATACCAATCATTATCTCTAGTTCCTTCCACACTTTCTCTATATACAAGCAACAATAGTCTCATTGAATTGCTTACACAAAATTTACCATATTGGACCATCTATACTTCTTTTTTGTATATTTTCCCATGTAAGAGACTTATTATTTAGAGTTAACCACTTAAATATCCATTCATGTGAAGAGAAATTAAATTTCCAAATGACCCTCCATCCCCAAGCATGATCTTCCCTATCTCAAATCAACATTGATGCAAATCCATACATTGGAACCTCATTTTTAAGTTGGTACAATATAAAAAATTATCCTAATTTCACTCAAATTCATCACCCATGGAAACTTATACGTTCATGGTTCAACACTTGCAACCAACTTCCATCCTTATACTCTTCACATAATTTATTTACACAAACCCTTGTTGAAATAAACACTAATGAAAATTCATGCATCAATAAAGGTTGGTGACACCTTAATTTTAACCTACCACAAGGTAATAAACTTACCATGGTATCATTAATGGTCAATTTCAATTTTTATTCCAAAATTTTAAAGGAAATTAGGACGTTTTAGCTAGCTTAAAATAATGAAATTAAATCAAATGATAAAGGAAATAGATTTAAAATACGAAGTAAAAGAGATTGGCATCACCTTTGAACTAAGGTCCACTTCTATAAAGAAGAATACCATCTAACAATATGACAAATTTTACAATGAAAAACCCTAAATTGAATGAAATAAAGATGTTTGACACAAAATTAACAACCACTAAATCCATTAAGAGATCTCATCTTGAAATTGTTTTAATTTGCATATCAACCCCTTGTGTGGTGAAGTGTTTATCTTCTTCTTAGAACTAAGAAAAATGTAACCTAAAAATTAAAATAATCATTTACAATTCTACTATGCAAGGTGGAGAGTGAGACTAAATGAATTGGCATGTATGGTCTTTCAAAATTTCAAAAATTGTAATAAAAATGATATCTTTATATAAAATTATTTTAGTGTTTAAATTTAAGTTAAAAAAGTTACAAAATTATTTTTTCAAATATAATTGTTTTTTTAATATTATTTATATGACTTTTAAGTTTTTTTTTTGTTATTGTTTGTTAGTGTGGATTAGTTTGTGGTGTGATAAATCAAGACTTAAGGGTATCAAAATTATCAAAATTACCCATGGATCAAATGAGACCTATGAATATCTAATATATCAAAATTACTCATGAATCACACTCAACCTTAAACTACACCAACCCTTAACATGGTGTATTAGGCTCTCTTAAATTTCTTTAAAAAATAAAAATTTATTAAATTACTCCACAACTTAAATTTTTATAATAAAATATATACATAATTTGTCTTTTAGATTTTTTTATTAATAATGACTTTATATATATATATATATATATATATATATATATATATATATTACACATTAATTATTTTACAAAAATTAACAAATCAATACAATCAACCTTTATTTTTTATACTCATTTTTAATAGAAACTCTCCCATAGATTTATTTTTTTATAATTATTTTTAATAGAAAGTCTCCCATCCCTTTTGTAAGTATATTTGATCACATCAATGGATTTAATCACATTAAAGTAGGGGTTGGAGGTTAGCCATGAATGAATGAGTCTATGGGGAATCCATCCATGGTTGGGGATTGGTGGTCAAAGAAAAATCCATTATTTATTAGTTTTCTCAATGATTTGCTGAATGAACGAGTCTATGGGGAATCCATCCATGGTTGGGGATTGGAGGACAAAGAAAAATTCATTATTTATTAGTTTAGTAAATGATTTGGGTGAATGATTATTAAATTATTTTTTAATAAAAAATTAAGGTTGTAATGAGAAATTAAAGTTTTGGATGTTGTTAATAATTAAATATTATATTATACAAGGTGAAATTAATATCTAAAATAAAAAGAAGTGTCAATTAAATTGATTTTGAAGTTAAAATTTTAAAGAATTTTAAATTACATTAAAATCACTTTTTCATAAAGTCATCAAAGTGATCAAATCTATCCACTATAAAAATTCTAAAAATACAGTTAAATAAATATAAATTATAAATAGTAAATTCTTATTCAAAGAAATAAAATATAACACTTAATTCTAATAGATAGTAAATCCTTATTCAAATAAATAAAATAAAAAACTTAATTCTAATAGATAGTAAATCCTTATTCAAATAAATAAAATAAAAAACTTAATTCTAATCATTGAAGATAAACAAAAATGTTCAAATAAAATATAACACTTAACCATAATCATAGATAGTAAATCCTTATTAAAAAAATAAAATATAACACTTAACTTCATAGATAGTAAATACTTATTCAAAGAAATAAAATATAAAACTTAATTCTAATAATTGAAGCTAAAGAAAAAATGTTCAAATAAAATATAACACTTAATTTTTATCATTGTTCAAATAAAATATAACACTTAACCCTAATCATCGAAGATAAGGAAAAAAAAACAAAAACAAATCCTTATTCAAAGAAATAAAAAATAAAACTTAATTCTTATAATTGAAGCTAAAGCAAAAATGTTCAAATAAAGCATAACACTTAACCCTAATGATTGTTCAAATAAAATGAAGACTTAACCCTAATCATTGAAGCAAAGGAAAAAAAAAATGAGAGTGACAGAGAAGCGATAAGAAATCCTTCTCTTAACAAATCCTGAAAAGAATGTGTCCAAGCCAAAAGCAAAGAAGGAACCAAATTTAACCCAAAGAAATTTGTGTCTCTGCTCGACATTCGTAGCATCTAGGCTCTTTGATCCCTTAACTTCTTCTCCCTCCATTTAAGGCTTCATCTCACAGTCAACTAATTGGCATTTCAATCAAAAGAAATACAATTACAATATTTATATGTCATGTTTTGGAAATCATTAACATAACTAATTACATATAATCAAAAGTTTAGAAAAAAATTTAATTAATCATATTATGTATATGTATAAATACATATACATATCACACATATGACCTTATGTTGTAGACATTGTAACATATAATGGAAAAAAAGATGAAAACAAATCTTTATAAGAACCTGCATTATGTATCACACACATGAAACCAAGTATGTGTTGTAGTGTCGATGTACACATAAACATTGTCACACAACACACACAAGATAAAGTTATGTGTATGTGTGAGTGATAAAAAGAGGAGGATGCAACAACATATGAAATTATAACCTCTAACAATAACACTTAACTCTAAACATTATTATTATGTCTTCATCATTTAAATCAAATTACTATGAAAATAAATGTTGTACGGTTCCCTCTTTAAAAAAAAAATCAATCATATAATTCTATTTTTCCCCCTTGGTTCATTGTACCTAATTAGATTGAATAGATAGACAAAAGGGAAAACCGTTAATTGTTATTTTTGTAGTTGTAGAGTAGTGCATACATCCACACACGAAGTATATTGTTCACATAAGGGTTAGTAATAACACATAGTGCTAAATGAAATCGCTAAGTCTACGTGAACTATATGAATTTGGATGTGGAAATAGATGTTAATGTGTTTTCCTTCCTCTCTACAACAATGAACGTAAGACCTACGTGTTTTTTTTTTTTTTCATTTTTCAAGTGCATAATGTGATTTCAATGAAATTTAGTAGTGCTAAATTTTACCATAAACGTAAAGACCCTAATGTTACGATTACGATTACAAGTGAAATAAAAAGTACTAAATTTTTGTTCAAAACTGATGACGAACACCACGCATGCAGATTAGGGGCAACCGACAACCATGAATCAACACACTAGCACACCAGGCAACTGAGCGAACATGCGAAAATCAAGACAGATTGAAACGACTACCCGCCTGACATGAATTCGATGACGCTTACATGCTAAAGGAAAACATCCACAATTCTGACACAACGGCCTCGACGGCCAGTAACTAGAACCTCTAAGGTGTGCAACCCAAACGCATTAAGTCGTTACAAAAGCAGTGCCAACATTAAATACAACGAACAACACCCACATGGGGAAGCACAGACTCCGATCAGGTTATCATGCGGCTCTATACATCAGGGCACACAATGATCCCCTCATCCAGAATCATGTCATCACACAACGTTATGCTTAACTGTAACCAAGGAAACACCACGACACATCTAGACCAAAACCCAAGAAGGATTTAACGTGCTAGAAGAAAGAATTAACTATCGACCACAAGTTGAAAAACCCTAGCACCCGAAATGATGGGTCAACAAATGCAAGGGAAAATGACAACCATAACAATCATACAACACAATAACTTCGTGGCGCCACAATTTCTAACCGAACATACATCAAACTGTACACAAAAATAATTATTAACTTCAAACAAAGCTCATGGTATCTATTTTCCAATTCCAAATTTAGATAAATTCCTTCCTCAAGATGAATCCATTATAACCAGGCTGATCATGTACGTCTAATTAGCTTGCTGATTTAAGTAAAGGAAATTATGATGAGAACGAAATTGTTAGCCCAAGAGAAATCTTTTGTTTTTTTCTAGTAGCTAAATGCTGCTAACCATAAATGTTGTCTAGCGTGGATATGCTGTCTAACTAAATCAAAGCGTTGTTCTATGAAATCACTAACTAGAATTAAGTCTCTCTTCAATTCATAACACCTTTATCTGTTTAATAACGCACTGTTAAAAGATGTTGTTGTATAAAGTACCTTAACAAAAGGATATGTTTCAGTATATAAAAGGTTGACTAGCATAAAGGGGTGTTGTTTAAGCTATCACTGTAAACCAGATTTACTGTGTTCTAACATATAAATTTTCCTAACTAAGGACATTAAAAACCATAACTAAAATCTGGGTAAAACAATAAAGTCACGGTATACCAACAAATTCGTTGTCTATCAATAATCTCTTGATAAAACTAAGGAGGATCTATCAATAAATAGATTGTTGAATCCATTGAATTTTGTTGTCCACCTTCCCTATTGCTGCGTATTAACAAGTTTACTGAATCCATTAAATTTCGTAGTCAGCCATCCATGTTACATGTTATTAATAAATGTCACTGCATTTATTGAAGATCGTTGTCATACACAACAGATTACCACGCCGTTGTTCGCCTATAAAGCCCACTCACCAGTCTAAAGAGTATGAGATTGCACAATAATCAAGATTTGTTGTCTACGCAACAATCGCTACCCATTAATCCATTATTTTTAAACATTTACTGTCATACGTATTCTTAATCGCTGATATATAAAATCCAGACATGTGAGAACGCAGGTATCTCGTTAAAGAAAAACGCAGACTTAAATCAAAATTTGCAGACATATCTAAAATCGAGCCATGTGTATGTAAAATCGTTGTTAATGCGTGTAATTTGTAGTCAATAAATTGAGGTGCTATCTAAAAGAAAACGCTGTCCATTTGCAATTATATTAATGGTTGTCTATGTAAATGTTATTCCAGTTGCTATTCCTTAAATCAATTTGTTGCCTATTATATTTCCGTTCGTTGTCTGTACATAAATTCTAATCAATGAAATCAAGAATATAAATAGCTATATAAAATTTGTTGTGAATTCACTATCTTACACCGCATCAAGCAATGGACTCGCAGACCATTAAATATGGTTAAATTGGCATTCAAATAACTTAAATTCATTGTGTAAATAAAATTCCAGTCGCAATCATTCAAGGGTGGATGGTTGTGGTTTAAGTACTAAAACACATTTGTCTTCCACATATATTAAAAAAAAAGGGGCAGAGGGAAAGTCGCAGGGGAGAGGTGTTAAAACGCAGGGCAAAATAATTGAAGATGTTGTCAACCAATGCGCTGGGTTTATCATTCAATTTGTTGAGTTTATCAATGATAAACGTTGGGTTTCATAAATAAAAATGCTGAGTTATCAACGAAATCGCAGAGATTAAAAGACACCGTGACCACATGTCGAGGTCATTTATAACACAGAGGCAATATATCAAATGCAAAGCCCAAGCAAACACATAGATCAAGGATAATTGTTATAACCCTAAACTGCACCAGACATGCATACCTTGCATCAGGCCATCTTACTTGCTATCTTTGCCAAGCCATCATTGAACAACTCTTCTAAAAACCATTGTTTTGAAGGTGTACGCGCCCTACACCACTACTACATGCATACACACTCTTGTTGAACCACTACAACTCACATACACTCACAAAAAATCACGAAAAATGAAAATTGAATATGGATACGGGTTATGGGTTGTTACTTCATCGTTTGACCGCCCATAGCCAGTCACCCCAACCATTACTATCTCTTTTGGCCTATAAAAGAAGGTGTTGGGGCCCCATTCCAAGAAGAAGCACGAGAGCATAGAAACTCTGCCCATTTCAATATTCCCCCTTTGCCCCAATATTTTGCAACCACATTGTGAGTTTGAGCCAGAATTTCTTCTTCCTCCTTTGCAAATCCTTGCCTTTTCCCTAGAGAGAACTGAAGAGGAGAAGAACACATGGAAGCAGTTCCTGCATGGTGAAGAATATCCCAAGACCAAGTTCAAGGAGCAGTGTTGGTCTCATGTTGTAAACGACTTTTGTGAGATTAATATAGAGAAGTACTTTTTTCGTCCCGCCAAATGACGTCTTAAATCTTTATGATTTGCTTACATTTCTTGATTATAATGTCTAACCCACTAATCCGTATATAGAATGCATTCTTGTAGTTTCAAGTTTGTATTTTGGTGAATGCAGGTCAGCCTTAGGAGGAGACTTGCAGTCGAGAAACAACCAAGTGCAAAGGGATCGACACCGGACGTGGAGTTTAAGGTATGCCTACCGGATCCCTATACTTTGTCTTCTATGTATGATTGTGGGGTAATGTCGCGATAGTTGATAAAAAGTAGGAGACTTTAGATGGTTATCTCTGCCTACATTTCAGAACCCTGGTGTAGTTCGTAGAGGGGTTTTCCTGCTATAGCAGAATGTTGAAATAATGTAACTGTGAAGAGCATTCTTATTATTATTGTTATTTTATTATTAGGATTAATCCCCATTGTGGATTAATCATGTCGGTAATTGTATTAGGACCAAATCCCCTTTTGCAGATTGGTCATCGGACAATTATAGTGGGCAGAATAAGAAGTCGGCCCTCGCATTTATTATTGAGACCCAGAATTAATTTAAAGGTGGGTTTACCCACCCAGAGTGAGAGGTCAGCCCTGCTAGTAAAATCCTTTCACATGTGCCAGTCTTGTATATATAGGAGGCTAGCACCTCACTTCTAACACACAACTCACTTGCTCATTATCTTATGAGGCAAGTTGCAATTACCAGTTAGAGAGAGAAGAAGAAGAGTGGCGCATCTCTTGGGGAGGACTATCTATATTGGTTTGAGTTATCTCTTGAACATTGTATAAGCTATTTATGATAAGGAAGTTTTTGCTGGGTTTTCTTCCCCTAGAGAGTTTCCCAGGATAAATGTTGTGTCTCTTGTGAATGTGTA
>WSFP011286634.1:0-48403 GCA_009831015.1 Picea engelmannii | reverse complement strand
CCACGAAGATAGTAACTACCCAATAGAATTGGCAAGTTACTATGATCTAAGGGGTTATTTTGAAAGAATAGAGAAACAAGAGATATGCAATGAGACACAAGAGAATAGAAAAAAAGAAAAAATCTACTTCTTCTATATTCATATGAAAATATATAATGCATAGATGTAACCACCTCTTCAACTAGATTTCCTCTCACACCGACAACTCATGAAGTGATAAGGTTAGGAGTAGGTAAAATAGGATCCAATACACACATAGGATAAAAACTATATTCTATAATGTGAAATACATAAAGAGGTGACATAGGAATTTATGATTGTATAGGGAACCACAAGTTAACAATCCCCCCTCATTTATAATTCAGAACAATTATACCAACAAGGCAACAAGAACTAGTCCATAAACTAGTACCAGTTCCAAGTCTTGAATCTAAAACTTCTCGATTGAGCCTCGATGAAGCTCTACCTAATAACCGCCAAATATGTATGCCAAAAACTCATAGAATATAAAAAATCCTACTGTGTAAACATGTGAGCCAGAATGCATGTAATTGTTCATTGAGGTGATCTCCAATACCTAATGAGAAAATCATGAGAAATGAATCCACTGGAAGCCTAACACATCCATGAAACTCTCTGACAACCCAATCAAATGCTAGGAAACAATGCAGATGGATCTAGTTATCCTCTGCTAGGTCTAATGACCATCAAAGTGAACCAAAACTCTACAAAATTTCTCTTAGAAATGACAAATAAATAGTGTCAATCAACGTCCTAATCCTAAATCTTGTGTATGATCCAATTGGAAGATATAGAAGTAGTAAACCAAATTTCCTACCAAAACTTCTCAATCAAATCCTAAATCAATCATGATGCTAAGATAAAAACTCAAATAATCAACGCTTGTCACACAAAATACCACAAGTGGTAGAAACCTTAAAAATGCCCAATTGGCAAATCATCAATAATTCATCAAAAATAATGAAATCACAACTCTGCTACAACATATTTTTCTTCCTATGTGGATGGTTGAAAATCCTCAAAACCCTTAGTAGACTTTGAAACTTGAAGTTTGACATCCATCGTCAATATCTTCCCCCGCTGTCAGCTAAAAGGTGGGAATTCTTTGGATTTATGGATCCAACATTAATGTACCCCCCTAAAGGTGGAAGAGAGAATTCTCTTCGATTCAATAACATATCCATAATTGGGCCCCGATAATGCCCAAATACATTATCTCAATCCTTTGAAAAAATGGCTAGATCGTTAATGAAACCTCTCCTAGCAAACATACATGCACTTGTGTATGAAGTCGATGATAAAATTAAGGCAAAATCTTTTCTTTTAAATTCCATTTTCAATGGCTCATCCAACCACAGTGAACTATTTGTTTCTAAACCTTATTCTTCTTTCAACATTTCTTTGAAAGATGATTTGTCTCCCCACAATGAAAACAAGGGTGGAGATCAAAGAAATTTGTCTCCATATGGTCAACTTGATGAAAATGTTGGCACTTATCAATATGTTTATCAAAAATATTCTTGCAGTCATCAGATAACTCCTTCATTAACTTCTAGAACATTTGAATCTTTCCCCTTCAAATCTTTAGCAAGAAATCTAGCACTCACAAACTAAATTGGTTTAAAGTAGTCAAGAATATGAAAGTTGAGGTATTTTTCATATCCTAAACCTTTTTGGTCCCTATTGAATTTTAACACTTTCCATGGTTTGACAATTATTTTGGAAAGATCATTCTTGACCTATTGATTTGCTTCCATATATTCATGAATGTTTTCTTTTGTAACTACAAAAGAAAAACATTCAAGTTCATATTCACTTCTACCCTTTTGTGCGATACAATTTTCTGCTTGTGGTTCATCTCCATCAAAACTTGCTTTCATTAGTTCACTGTTAAAAAATGTGAATAATTCCATTTCATAACCACTTAAAGAACCATCAATCATATCTATATCAACCACTTATATTAGATCATTTGTGTCACAAGAAGCACCAATCATCAACTTGTTTTTCTTCATGTTCTCAATTCGAATTTTTAACATCTCCTACTCAACTTCATCAACATATTGCACTTCATGTTCATTCGAGTGATTCTACCAATTGATCATGTATATACATTTGCTTGTGAATATCAACAACACAATCATTTAGAGATGCTAGTTGTTTTTCTAATTCATTTTGACTTTGTGTGCTCGAAACTTCAATATTTGATAGAGCATCTTCTCTTTTATCAATTTATCAAACATTGTCACATTTTGTTTTTGTAACATTTCCACTTCATGAATAGAATCATGTAAGGAATCCTATTGGTCTTTAATTTTTTTATTGGCATTTTGCAAATTGTTCCTCCTTTATCCATTTTAGATTTGCAAATGTGTCACGCTCACTTGCACTTGCTTTCTTTTGTGCCATGGTAGCTTGCACTTGTCACCAACAACCCTATGGTATCAAGTATTATTGATCATGCACCCCAAAGTGTTATTGTACAATGATTTTACTTCAAATATTTTTAAAATATCTGACTTTGATGGAGCTCACTTACATTGAAAAGATAATGACCTCCTTATTCAATTTCAAGCGGGTCTTGGTGACAATCTGTCAATTGAATTTTGAATATAAAACCCTTTGAGTTGACTTTGAAAGAGTTCTTGCAACTCCACCCTTTGAACTCTTAAAATATGGACTCAATTTGCTCAATTCAATGACTCAAGAAACTAATGACCCAAAAAGACACTTGCAGTCCAGCATATGGATCAGATGACTCATGCAAACAAACTTCACATGGAACAAATTTTACATGGAAAATTTAAGTGATATGTACCACTGAATGTTGGGTGATCCTTCTTGTTACATGAGATTACGCAATTATTGTGTATTATTGAATTGATATCTTGCTTTGTTGAATGATCAAGTCTTTTATGCCTTCCCTTTTTTTACTTCGTGTGCATGTTTTTCTAATGAAAAGTTGCAATTGTAAATTTGAGTGCTAAAACTAGACACAAAATAGAATCAAGCACTCAAAAAATCATCCACCATTGCACACAAGCACAAGGTGTACCTTATACTTCCTTATTCAAATTTCAAGACGATTTGAGGGCACATCTACCACCGCAAAAAAAAAAATCTTTTTATTGATTTTGCATGATTTCAATGCTATTGTCCTTTGAACAAGGAAATAGGCAAATTTTAGGAACCCTTTCACAAAGTTAGGCTCTCAAGTCTTCAACCATACTTTTCAAAAAGATTTCAAACTATACTTTTATAAGGCTTTAACTCTCAAGTCTTCAACCATACTTTTCAAAAAGCTTTCAAACTATACTTTTATAAGGCCTTAAAAAAAAAATGCAACAATATGATGTGATATTAATATGACCACGGTGAATACACTTATTACCAAATCAAGTTGCAAAGATGCATTCAAAGCTTCAATGTCTAGCGCCTAATATTTCCCATACAGGGTGAAATGTCTCTTATGATAAAAGATGAGAGGAGAGAACCTCTCAATTTATGCATGTGGAACATGAGGCGTAATCAAACTCAAACTCATGTGGAAAAATACATTATTTATTGTAAAATCATAAGCCTCGGGGTGAAATGTGTCTTATGATAAAAGAGGAGAGGAGAGAATATCTCAATTTATGCATGTGGGACATGAGGCGTAATCTAACTCAAACTCATGTGGAAAAATACATTCTTTGGTTGTAGACACCTCCTTCTCGTGAGAATTATCTTTAAACATTACAACTGGCAAGTTATCTTTCTTTGCATTTCATCTATCATCATGTGCAGATTGAAGAACAAGAGGGCCCATGTGATGAGCAAAGAGGACACTACACTTTTGAGTTCCAAATTGTATTAATTCTAGACATAGCATGACATTTTAGGACATCGGTCTGCTCAATCATCACACGAACTTTATTTCATTTTTATGATGTGTTATCCCCTGACCTAGGGATAACTAAGGAGATTATGTCTCGAAACCCAAAGGTCCTAGACATGGAGTAACGAGAGCCGTATTGACTTGATCTTGGACCTAGAGGGCCCATCCTTCTTCTTCTTCAGCACCTCCACCTTGTTAGAAGCAGCATCATCCATCCCATCGGCCTGGTCCTTCAGCAGCAGTGGGTCGTGATCCATGAGGTAATGAGTCTGGGTATCATGGTATGTGTCACTCTGATTCTCAAAACATTTGAATATGTGCATTTAATTATTTTTACTTATAACATGTGCTTGGACCTTATGCATTTCCACTTGACCACACTTGGGGGGAATGATAGGATTTCATGGTAAGTTGGTTCCCATAGGGTTTGAGTTTCCACTAGGGGGGTTCATGAAATTTCATCATCCGTTCCCACCATACTTACCACTTTTCATCCTCTTTTCCCTCTCATCCATCCCATACACTGGTTCAGGCATTGGGTTTTCCAATATAACAAAGGATTTTACCTTACCTTGTGGGAAGAAGGGGCTAAAGGCCCAAAGGGTAAAAGTAGCTGGAAAAAGATAAAATCCAAAAGAATGAAACCTTCAGATGCTTTTCCCAGGGATCCCCAAGAAAGAAATAAAAGGATTCTCAACAAGAAACAGAGGGACCCATAAAAATAATAAAATCAAGACCTAGTTGGAGGATGGGGGGTCTCATCATGAGCCATCATATTAGTTCCATGGGCATGTAGAGTTATGACACTACCATTCATCTGGTCACCATGCCAGGGTAGTGGCTCTTAGTGGCATAGCCAAGAGAAAGGGGGTACCATCACAAGCCAACCTTCTCATTTCCATGAAATGCTTGTGGGTAACATTGTCACCATTGGTCACCACACCAGGGCAGTGTCCCTTAACTAGTCTCTTGAAAGAAAAAGAAATAAGATAAAAAGATAAAAGGAATGAATGGGCTTGGAAAGATTTCCATCCATAACAAGGTGTATCTCACCCTCTTCAGAGACACCCACTGGTAAGCCATGCATTCCCCTATCATCACTGCACCCATTTCTTAAACATCCCTTACCACCTCACCCTCTTACGTGGCCTGGATTTTTTTTCACCCGGAAACATCCCACGTCCAATGAGAAGTATCCCAATAGGACATCCTAGCGTCCCCTGCAAACCTAGATTTTAGAATAACATAGCATCTTTGAGAAATTTTCTGGGAAAGGGGGTTTTATGCACATGTTTAAATGACTTGATTATAAGATGTGATTGACATTGCTATGATCCTTGTGACTTATGAGCCCATGGAGGGTGTACTTGTTGTTGTTGCAGGGCCACACCCAATAGATAGGTACACATGGGGATATGATTAGTTCAGACCTCCTTAGGGATAAAATCCCACCAGATGGATGTTGAGACCCCAGCTAGGGGCAGACACAGATCTGAGGTTTGCACCGAAGAGAGAGGAGGATGTTCCACCATAGATAGCCTAGCAGGCCTAGACCTAGGGGGGTATTTCACTTCTCACTATGATGTAGGCCTTGGAAGGCCCATGACGTCACCCATGTGACCCATGATTTCACCCAGCGTTTTGGACACTTTGGAGGCAGTTGTGTGCCAAGTGGCACGTGTGGCATGATCCAGAGGCCCAAGGAGGCATAAATTGTTTCTCCTAGAGGCCAAACATTTCCCTAATAAGGCATAACATCACCCTAAAATGGCATGACGTCACCTTTTCTACTTGATTTAGGGTTTATATATGTCTTTTAATGTAAAAATTGGATATTACATGTAACTGGACATGTCGACCTTTTTGACCTAATTCTAGTCATTAAAATTATATAAATAAGGGTTTTTACCCTAGAATTTTTCATCATCTTTCACTTACACTTTGTGAGGTCTGAAATTTTCTCCCTAATTAGGGTTTATTGGATGAAATTTTAGGTGCACTTGTTGAAGGAGGCTAATTTTTGGAGTGTTTTGGAAATTTTCTTGGTGGAAGTGTTCAACTAGGGTTTTGGCTTGATGATTCTTGATGAATGTAAGTGATATTTTGCAATTATTTTTAATTGAATGGTTATGGTTATGGTTATGGTTATCTTTCATTTACATTAATATTATGAAATTTCTTGTTTAAAACCCTAGGAAGCTAAGCACATGTTATTGTCCTTGCTTTAAAAGCCTTCACCTACTAGATTTTGCCAAGAAGTTGATTTTCTTGAAGCCTTTGCTAGGGCCTTTCCATTGCAACACCCTAACACTTATTGCTTCATATTAGTTGTCATTGGCTTCATATTTGAGTTAAATAAGGAGGAAAATCACTAAGTCCTAGGGTTACCTACACCTTAGTAGCAATTTTTCCCTGGGGTTTAGTAGTTGAAGCATTGTCTTACCAACACTTCAACTACTAATCTCTCTTGTCTTTGGCTCTCCTACTATCATCATTTTCATTCAACATTTTTTTCCACCTAATAGACTCCATTTTCCCTAAAATCACTAATCTAAGACTTCATATTGAGTGATTGACCAAAACAACCATCAAAACCTACACCTTAAGCCTTCTACTAACTACTTCTAACATTAGAATAGCCTAACCTACCAACTTTGTTGTTGTTGTTACTAAAGTAAGCTACAACCATACTTTGTAGCACTAAAATATTCTAAAAGCGATTGAAAATTTTGATTAATGCATTCCCTTACTTGCTTCTGATAGATGCTAGTATTATGATGTTAATGATTGATTATTCTTGGTCATTTTGAAGCTATTTCAAGGCACTTATTGTGAAGTATTGTCTTATAAATATTGTTTCTATAAATTTTTGTTTACTTCACCATTATCTCAGCCAATTTATTTTTTTGAGAAAGTTTGTGGTTTTATGAAGTGCTAGCATCAAGTTGTACTTGAAAAATAAATATTTTCTTATTGCTTTGTTCCGAGCAGGTACATCTTGATATTTTACTACGTTATTGATTAAAACCCCGGTAATTTCTGATCAGTGGTGACTTGTGAGAGGGGAACTTTTCATAGAATTCTTGACCTTGTTTTCTCAAACCCCCAAGTCACCAGGGATGTCTCCCCTGGGCCATAAACCCTGAATAGAAAGAGGCATCCTATTGAGGTGACAATGATAGGATAGTATCCATTTACACCAATTTTCTTTCCATTAACCTTTCCTTTGATCAAAGTACAAATTGTGCGATAACATTTCGACGTCATTAACAGGGAACACTGAGTCAATTCTCCTCAAGATGACACTTCTCGGTAAGCCTTTCCTCAAAAATTTGCAACTTTCAAAGCTTACCTGGAGACTCCACTGAGGGTGATCCCCTCATCCCTTTGATAATTTCAAGAAAATTGTCCGACAACTCCACTAATGACGAAGCCAACCATGACTTCTCAATGGGACCCGGGACACTTCAAACCTTTAGACATGAGTAAAATCCTGAGATACCCTCAAAAAATGCCCCTGAAGTACGATAAATGGCTCCCTAGATTCATTGGTAGTGATGGGGAGAGAGTCGACTATCACATGGGTGATTTTTGTGCTTTCCTTAAACTCCATCCTATCAGTGATGATGTTGAATATTTGGCAATGAAACATTTCTCTGCCACTCTTCATGGAAATGATAGGAAATGGTATGAAAATCTCCCTGATGCTAGCATGACATCTATGGAAAAGTTAGAAGAAACCTTTCTCAAAATATGGAGTATTAAATTGGAAGGCATCTCAATACTACGTAAAAGACTTGAGCATATAAAAAAAACTAAGAATGAAATTGTCTGACAATTCCAGGATAGGTTTGAGGGAATACTATATCAAATTCTTGAAATCCATTATCCTAAAGACAAGTACATCATTCATCTCTATATCAATACACTCTTGGTGCATCTAGGGTTTCCCCTCGGTAAAAAGGGCCCAAGAATTCTCCTTGAAGCTCACGACATGGCTAAAAGGATCGAGGAAAATATCTCCTTGTCCCAGAAAAAATAGTTCTTTGCCCCAAACACTCTTAGTTTAGAGAGCTTGGTTTCCCATGAGACCCTTACTATTGATTTCCAAGAAGAACAAGAACCAAACATCAGCCAACAAGATGCTAAGGGAGATAATCTTGATGAGATTTTCCAATTCCACAAGGAAGAGAAAAGGATTACTCGTTCTTCTGCCAAGAATAATGAATATGTGGTTGAAGAGCTAGAACCTAAGGATATCAAACATGATGATGAAGTATTTATGTGTCCTCCTCCCTCTGATGAAGTCATCCAAATCCCATTTTTTCTGCACAAGAAGAAGAGGATGAGGTTAGTCACTTTCCTTTTTAGGATTTTTATAATACCTTATTCTATGATTCAGAGAGTGAAGGAGAAATGAAATCCTCGGGCAAGGTAGATCCTCCTTGTGGTGCAGTTGAAGATGTATAAGCAAGTCTTCCATTTGATGAATTTATCCAAATACTTGAAGCTCCTGCAAAAGAAGAAGAAAGCAAGGTGAGTTGTTCCCTTTCCAAATTTTTAATGATTCTTTACCTTGTGATGTGGAAAGAGAAAAGGTGTTGAATAATTGCACCCCTTCATGCTATAATGATTTTGTTGATAACATTGAAGAGTTCACACATTTCAGGAAGCGTAATTGGGATATTATTGGATACGATGCAGATCCCATTTATGACATTGAGGGTCATGTCCAAAATTTGCCTTTACCGTTATCACATGAATTTACTAGTGAATTTGGCATTTGGCAATAAGAACATGACATGATTACCAATTGCATTTAGACACCCAAGGATGAATTGAAGCTATGCTCTCCTAATAATTTTCAGTCATACATTAAGGACTTTGATGATTGTTCCTCTTAGCACTTATATTTATTCTATGAAGAAATTTATCAACCATCGTTGTGCTCAGATTTTGATAAAAGTGAGGAAGTTACTTGCCTGAAGTAGGATACTCATGATAATATTTTCCACCTCCCTTTGATTACTTTACCTCACTATGTAATGAAAGGTATGGTTTGGAAACATGTCCCTTATCCCAAGTCTTCTCTAGGACAAAACCTCCTTTCAGATTTTAGGGGAATGTTGAGTACCTCAAGAACAATCTTATTATCAAAGTTTTCTTGCTTCCCCTTAAGAAATTGTTGATCATCCTTTTGGTTCTTGCTAATCCCTTCCCAGGACTCAAGTTGTGAAGACGTCTAAGGTAGCCATCATTCAGACTCCTTGGGTCAGTCTTTTGAACCTTTGACTTTTCACAATCCTTTTCTGAGATGGATTGAGCACTTTCCTAAGAGTATGACTTGGCACCACTTTTTCCCTCCCACTTGCCTCCATGAGCTAGACCTTACAATTTCCAATGATGCAATACATTTTCTAACTCGTGTTATTTTTTTGTTTAACTCATCACTGCTTTGGTTTATGATGAAGCACAGAGGTAGGTATGGGGAGACATTGCTAAGATGGTTTCACTGGCTATTTGACTACACCTAGCATTCAACCAACAGATAAGTAGAGGTAAGTAGGTAGGAATTTACATTCATTGTATATACCATTTTCATTTCATGCTAGAGTAGTTATATTTCCATTTGTATATATATGCTTGGTTTCATTTTTTGTACTATATATGAGCCAGGGGTGATATCACCACCCCAAATGATTAATAATAATCTTCTATTGAGATCAAGCAGGTCACATGTTATGCTAGATATGTTGAGGTTCTCATGCACTCTACGATGAGCACATGTCCTTGAGTTGGAGCCAGATGTTATCCCCTAGCCTAGGGATAACTAAGGAGATTATGTCTCGAGTCCCATAGGTCCTAGACATGGAGTACCGAGAGGCATATTGACTTGAGCTTGGCCCTGAAGGGCCCATCATTATTCTTCTTCAATGCCTCCACCTTTTCAGTAGCAGCATCATCCATCCCATCAGCATGGTCCTTCAACAACAGTGGGTCTTGCCCCATGAGGTAATGAGTCTGGGTATCATGGTATGTGTCACTCTGATTCTCAAAACATTTGAATATGTGCATTTAATTATTTTTACTTCTAATGTGTGTTTGGACCTTATGCCTTTCCACTTGACCACACCTAGGGGGAATGATAGGATGCCCTAGTAAGTTGGTTCCCATAGGGTTTGAGTTTCCACTAGGGGGGTTCGTGAAATTTCATTGTCTATTCCCACCATACTTACCACTTTTCATCCTTTTTTCCCTCTCATCCATCCCATACACTGGTTCGGGAATTGGATTTTCCAAGTTAGCAAAAGGTTGTACCTTACCTTGTGGGAAGAAGGGACTAAAGTACCATAGGGTAAAAGTATCTAGAAAAAGATAAAAGCCAAAAGAATGAAACCTTCATATGCTTCACCCAAGGATCCTCGAGAAAGAAATAAAAGGATTCTCAAAAAGAAATAGAGGGACCCATAAAAATAATAAAATCAAGACCTATTTGGAGGATAGAGGGTCTCATCACAAGCTAGCCTATTAGGTCCATGGGCATGTAGTGGTATGACACTACCATTCAGCTGGTCACCATGCCACGGTAGTGTCTCTTGGTGGCATAGACAAGAGAAAGGGGGTCTCATCACGAGCCAACCTTCTCATTTCTGTTAAATGCTTGTGGGTAACATTGTCACCACCAGTCACCACACCAGGGCAGAGTCCCCTAACTAGTCTCTTGAAAGAAAAAGCAATAAGATAAAAATATAAAAGGCATGAATGGGCTTGGAAACATTTGCATCCATAACAAGGTGTAGCTCACCCTCTTCAGAGGCACCCACTGGTAAGCCATACATTCCCCTGTCATAACTTCACCCATTACTCAGATGTCCCTTACCACCTCACCTACTTACATGGCTTGGATTTGTCTTCACTTGAAAACATCCCACATCCAATGAGAAGTATCCCAATAGTACATCCTAACGTTCCCTCCAAAACTGGATTGTAGAATAGAATAACGTCTTTGAGCACTTGTCTGGGAAAGAGGGTTTCATGCACATGTTTAAATGACTTGATTATTAGATGTGATTGACATTGCTATGATCCATGTGAATTATGAACCCATGGAGGGTGTACTTTTTGTTGTTTTAGGGCCACACCTAACGAATAGGTACACATGGGGATATGATTAGTTCAGACCTCCATAGGGATAAAATCCTACCATGTGGATGTTGAGGCCCCAGCTAGGGGCAGAGACAAATAAAAGGTTTTCACTAGAGAGAGAGGAGAATGTTCCACTAAAGACAACCTAGCAGGCCTAGACCCAGGGGGGTCTTGCACTTCTCACTATGATGTAGGCCTTGGAAGGCCCATGACGTCACCCATGTAACCCATGATGTCACCCAGTGTTTTGGACACTTTGGAGGCAATTGTGTGCCAAGTGGCACGTGTGGCATGATCCAGAGGCCCAAGGAGGCCTAACGTTTTGCTCCTGGAGGAAAAACATTTCCCTAAGAAGGACTACCGTCACCCTAAAAGGGCATAACGTCACCTTTTCTTCTTGATTTAGGGTTTATTTATGTCATTTAATGTAAAAACTGGATATTACATGTAACTTGCCATGTCGACCTTTTTGACCTAATTCTGGTCATTAAAATTGTATAAATAAGGGTTTTTACCCTTGTATTTTTCATCATATTTCACTCACACTTAGTGAAGTCTGAAATTTTCTCCCTACTTAGGGTTTATTGGATGAAATTTTAGGTGCACTTGTTGAAGGAGGCTAATTTTTGGAGTATTTTGGCAATTTTCTTGGTGGAAGTGTTCAACTAGGGTTTTTGCTTAACGATTCTTGATGAATGTAAGTGAGATTTCTGCAATTCTTCTTAATTTAATGGTTATGATTGTGTTTATATTTTATTTGCATTAATATTATGATATTTATTGTTTAAAACCCTAGGAAGCTAAGAACATGTTATTGTCCTTGCTTTAAGAGCCTTCACCTACTAGATTTTGCCAAGAAGCCGATTTTCTTGAAGCCTTTTCTAGGGCCTTGCCATTGCAACACCCTAACACTTATTGTTTCATGGTATCTATCATTTACTTCATATTTGAGTTAAAGGAGGAAAATTACTAAGGCCTAGGGTTACCTACACCTTAGTAGCAATTTTTCCCTAGGGTTTGGTAGTTGAAGCCTTGGCTTACCAACACTACAACTACTAATCTCTCTTGTCTTTGGCTCTCCTACTATCATCATTTTCCTTCAACATTTGTTTCCACCTGATAGACTCCATTTTCCCTAAAATCACTAGTATAAGACTTCCTATTGAGTGATTGACAAAACAACCATCAAAAACTACACCTTAAGCCTTCTACTAACTACTTCTAACATTAGAATAGCCTAACCTACTAAATTTGTTGTTGTTGTTACTAAATTAATATACAACCATACTTTGCAGCACTAAAAGATTCTAAAAGCAATTGAAAATTTTGATTAATGCATTGCCTTACTTGCTTCTGAAAAATGCTAGTATTATGATGTTAATGATTGATTATTCTTGGTCATTTTGAAGCTATTTCAAGGCGCTTATTGTGAAGTATTGTCTTATAAATATTTTTTCTTTAAATTTATTGTTACTTCACCATTATATCATCCAATTGTTTTTATTGAGAAAGTATGTGGTTTTATGAAGTGCTAACAGCAAGTTGTACTTGCGAAAGAAATATTTTCTTGTTGCTTTGTTCCAGGCAGGTACATCTTGATATTTTACTACTTCATTGGTTAAAATCCTGGGACTTTCTGATCAGTGGTGACTTGTGAGAGGGGACCTTTTCATAGACTTCTTGACCTTTACTTCTCAAACCCCCAGGTCACTGAGGACGTCTCCCCTGCGCCATCAACCCTAAATAGAAAGAGGCATCCTATTGAGGTGACAGTGATAGGATAGTCTCAAGTTACTCCAATTTGATTTCCATTAACCTTTCCTTTGATTAAAGTACAAATTGTGCGATAACATGCTGAACAATGTGGATATTTCTTAGTCTGCTCTCTTGATTTGCACACTCATTGAATTTGGTAGCAATGGCATTCGATCATCTACACTCTTGCTATTTTAGATCTATGATCTCACTTGTTTATATTTGTCGGAGAAATTCAAACATTGGGTTTAATTAAATGCAAACAGATAGGGAAAACCTGAGATCCATTCTCATGAAAGTAACTATCCTGCACTACTTCTATGGAATCTTCCAAACACAAATACTCTATATTAGAAAGCTCATTGATATCCTTGGGTAGCTGTCATGTCAAATTACTACTATATGCCAAAATTTGACAAGACTTTGTGCTCAACCCAAACCACTAGAAAACTATTTCTTTGGAAAAAAACCAAAAATGTAGATGTAAACTTGGGTCCATAGATAGCGATCAGAATGGCCTGACTCACACATAGTCTCTGCATTACTAGTGAGAGATCTCACATGAATCACAACATCATGGACTTTCTTTAATGAGATAATATTAAACACTATATTATGTAAAGTGCTCAAATACAAGATAACAAAGTCAACAATGAGCATTACAACCTTATGGCTTGTGTCAACTTTCTTGAGAAGCTAGATTTTATTGACCTTTGCATGCGGATCTACCATGGAGAAACTATCGGGCTCTTAAAACTAAAGATATTTGATATGTCCATCATTACAAAAAATTATTCGAGGCGTTCACCGTAGCTCCGATACCAATTCAAAGAAGATAGCCAACGTTCTAATAACAATTGAAAACATATAACAACAAATATATGCAATGAGACACGAGAGAATGGTGGAAAAGGCATAAGCCACTTCTTCTTTATTCATACCAATTATCCAAATATATCGGTACATGGATCTAACCACCTCTTGAACCAAATTTACTCTAACACCGACACCTCATAAAGAAACAAGTCTAAGAAGAGACAAAATAGGGTCCAATACACACTTAGAATAAAAACTATATCCTCTAATGTGAAATACATAAAGAGGTGATATAGGGTCTAATACACACTTAGAATAAAAACTATATCCTCTACTGTGAAATACATTAAGATGTGATATAGGAAATTATGATTGTATAGGGAGCCACATGCTAACACTTTTATGCAGTTTTAATTTGGGTGGCATGTTGCCCTTGTGCCCTCGATACCTATTGACAAAATTTAGTTGCTCAAGATAAATAATCATCGATGATTTCCCCAAAAAATATCACGCAAGGTTTTGGTATAGGCAAATAATAGTTATGTCTACTATAATTATGTCAATTCAATGGGAATTCCAAACGTTATTTATTCTTCAACCTTTCTTTTCAAGAAACTTTGATTCTTCTCCAACTATAATAGTCAATTGCTTTCAATGTTTAATTTTTCCATGAACTTAAGGTAAGAATGACAACCACCAAAAAAATGTTTCAATTTCTAACGATCATTTGAGTCTATTTCTCACAATGAGAACTTTTGTATTGGAAACCCTTTTCAATGCTTTTGAAACTCCACCACTCTTTGTAGCATTTACCATAATGCCCTGATATTATCATAGTTTTTCTCCTGTGTTTATAATCATTTGTGTTGTTATCTTTCTTGAAAGAGATATTTGATAGCAAAATAATCTTTCTTCAACATAATTTATGAATTTTAAATGGCCAAAGGCTGGTTTGTGGTCAAAGACCTGGAATTAGAGAAAATCTAATAAAATGAGTAACCAAAGGCTAGAATCAGCGGAGGTGGTAGAGAAAGGACTTTGAAATCCAATGTAATGAACAACATCTCATACATGAAAAACTATCCAACATATGAACGAAATATAGTTTCCATATAGGATAAATATATAATTGATAAATGAATAAGTAAGATGATACAATAGGCCTTGCGAAAATATACATCACTGGCTAGTTATAAAGGTGAAGGGTTTTGTCCCTTAGCTTATTGATTATTATTGTTGTTGTTTTTATTATTATTATTATGTAATGTTTAACTAGGTATTTTATATTCATTACAAGCATCAATTAAAATTTTAACAATGAAATTATTATCTTGTACCTCACCTAAACAATCTTCCACCTTCAAGAACATTACTCCCTTTTGTGATGTCACAATGTCATTGATCAATGGCCTACGCCTTGTATCCATCTATCTATCTAAGATAATGGAAATCCTTGAGCTACTCCATGAGCTATGAATTGTTTTTAAAACATCTTCAAGACGTTGCCTCTATTTCTTGGGTAAAACTATTCAGATTTATAATTTGACCCCTTGAAACCTTGAAGGTTGTGTTAATTTCTCTCAACAAATCTTGCCAATAGGAAGAAAAAACCACATTACAAGGGATACCACAAGAATATATGGCCATTACCACTCTTGTCTCATCCTTTTCTCTCCCTTGAACATTGAGTATTTTCACCAATCTACTTTCTTGACTTGTGAGCGAAGATTTTGATGACTCTTCTTCAACTCATGCCACCCTCCTCTTCCTTGCTTTGTGAATAGTTCTTGTATCACTTCTAGAAACCAAGTGAGTATTGATGTCAATATTCCTTCTTTGATATTTCAACCTTTGAGCATCATTATTCTCTTCTTCCAATTTGGACCTCACCTATGATTTTCTAGTATGCGCACAAACATCAACACCCAAATGCAAAATATGACCCCTACATGCAAAATAAGAGCCTTCACTCTTGTGTAAATTCCCTTGTAGATTTTGTCTATTTTTCATAACTTACACCTCAATTCACATGAACCCCACCACCCATTTATTTCAGCTTGGTAACATACTTCCAAATAGGATAGTATTATTGTTGTCTACTTTCTTTAGTACGTCTAGGGACATGAGAAATGCCACTTTCAGAAGCCATTCATGTGACAAAAGTAGTAAAAAATATTCTCACCAAGGATAACACTTCCCACAACTATCCACTTGTTGGAAATACACCAAATCCTGATCTGAATGTTCAGATTTGGGTACCTTGGAAAGTGGTCCCCTTGTGTTTGTGAGTCTCTAAACACAAAGGGTGAGAGTATTACCCTCATGCTATTACTTTATGTTCTAATTTCACTTTGATTTACTCACTTAAGTCATAAAATGAAATTAGTCACTTAAGTCATAAAGTGACATTTAATTCACTTAAGTGTGAATTAATGAACATAAAGTGGAACTATGGAAACTTATGTGGGTTTATGAGATCTAATCTCATCCACTCATCTTGGATGAAGGCTTAGAGCTAATCTAGGCCCTTGGTTTCTAGGTTAGCCTTAAGGATTAGGCTAAAGGAGGCAAAGGAGGGTAACGTGAGATTCATTGTCACTTGAGAGAGTTGAGTGAAGTGGAAGAGAGTAAGTGAGGTTTCGGAAAAATCAAAGGAGGTGCACCAGTAAAGGAGGGCACAAGCTATCTTGAGAAAGCATTCATGGAGGCTATGCACATGAGCTAGTGGAGGGTGCACCTTGTGTGTAATGACACAAGTCTAGTAGGAATAGAATCTCGAGGACACACAAGCTATAGAAGGGCGCTTCCAAGGGGAGGAGGTGAATTTTCTTGTGAGAGGGAGTTTTCTAGAGGGTTGGTGCATTTAGTAGAAGTTGGCGCATTTTCTAGAGGTTGGTGCACTTGCTAGAGGAGGGGTGCACTTGTGTGAAGTGTGCACCAAGCTAAGGAGAGTAAGCGAACTTGTGAAGAGGGTGCAAGGTCCAAGGCAAGAGGTAAGGCAAAGGCAAAGCAAAGGAATATCAAGAGAGAAGGGTGCACCAAGGCAAAGGGCGCTTTTGTTCTAAGGTTAGCAGGCACAAGTTTTGAGGGACTCCATTGGAAGCTTGAGAAGAAGCTTGGATTGTATCAAGTTCCTTGTGTATTTACTTGTTGTAGCATTTTCTTTCAAATCTCCATATATATATATATATATATATATATATATATATATATATATTATACTAGTTTTCCCCATGGGGGTTTTTCCAGGGTCATGTTTACCAAAAACTCATGTGTTCATTTGTCATGTTTGCTTAGTATTTTTATCTTGTAGTTGTTAAAGATTATAGAGGTGTGTTTGATGTTTAATGCATGTTAAAGAAGTCTAAATTATATAGTAAAAATTTCCATAATTAAACCTTATAACAAGTGGATTAAAGAGCATCAAACCAAAGCTTGTGGGAAGATTTCGGAGTGGGTAAAATTCAAATCTGGTGGGTTGTTTTGGACAGCAAGAAAATTGTCCTAAAATAGTGAGAAAAACAGTTTGAAAGTACCTAGACTTAGTGCCCAAAAATAGGTCATATGAAAGGCATGTTGTGCAGCCTATAGGACCTCAAATTTCTTCATTGAATCCTCCAAAACACAAATAAAATGCTTATTGCCATAGGAATCTCTTCTTGTTGAAGAAAGTGTAAGGAATGAGTGTGTTAGCCCTTGAAAATTCATGGTATTTATTTGATTCACATTTTCATGGGCCTTTCTTCTCTCATCGGTATACAAGATCCTCAAAGTTTAGTGGTAGTCACGAGATGTAGGAAGAGACTTGGGAGGTATTGATGGAAAGTTTTCCAAAGACACTTCACCATGACATTCCACTTGGGTGCAATTGACACCAATTCAGCGGCATGGTTGCATGGATTACACTATATTTTGTTACATCATTAATGAGAGCCTTGTTCCTTGGTTACAACCAAGACCCTAGATTGTGACGCAGCAAACACACAAACTAAGGATGAACACCTTACCTCAAGAAGTGTCCAAGGTATGATTTATGGCAAGGTAAGGCCAAAAAATCCCCAAAAAAGGAGCATCCTACATTACATGAGGTTGAGAGCATGGCATATGGAAAGACAAACCCAAAAGGAGAAAATTGTGGTACCTTGGAGGAAGCCCAAGACCATGACAAGTGGTGAAGAAAGAAGGAATGCCTTGCTTAAAATGATGACATGTGGTGCTAAAGGAATTTAGATGGTAAAATAAGGGTCAATTTATCTAAAGTATCCCATTGCATGGTTGAAAAGGAGAACAGTTGGTTACTTGATCATGAACATACCCCTTTTTATGAGGGATGTTTTGTGCAAGAAGGAATTTAAACTGTATTACAATCAACAATGACTTTATGGGGCATTACACATTAATTGAGGGGTATTACACATATTTGAAAGCAAGTTTCCCATTTGAGGAGAACTTTTGGGGGGAGAACACATTATTTAATCCATTTTCACATATTTGGAGGAATAATTTACCTTTTAAGGTATTTGGGGGTAAAGACACCTTGTTCGAGACCTTTTCTACATAGTTGGAGTTGGGTTTCACCTTTGAGGGCTTTGGGATGAGAACATTTTTTTCAAGGCATTTTATACATATTTGGAGGAAAGATATTTGCATGAAGAGTTACCACGTGGCATAGTTGACATGGTCAAACCCTCAAATGAATTATAAATGCATGTTTTAAAAGGATATCATGAAATAGAAAGATGATAAGTGGCAATATGAACCTATTTTATTCACTAAAAAGGAAAACTCAAGGAGGATTCTAGGGCCTTTTAAAACAACAATTATTTAATGAATTACAGTGTGATTTAAAAGATATAAATAGGCTAGAGATTCATTTGTTAAAAGGCATGGTTGGAAGTGTGGGAGTTCTCCTTCAAGCTTAGTTAAATATCTTTGGGAGGAAGAAGTTAAGTGACAAATTCAATGTGAAGTTTTCCATCAATCTTTTCTTTTCATGGATGATTAGCATTTTTGCAAGGATTGGCATGGTTTTTGTTGCTGAAATTGTTAGCTTTGGTAGCTCGGAGGTACTTTTGCATTGACAACGCCCAGCATGCGGAAGTGACCGAGCACATTTCTCCCTAGTGACTTTATTTTTATAAAGTCAAGTTGAGCCTTTTAATTTTTTTTAATGTGTAAAGTGACTTTATGAGGGTGCGGGTCACTTCAGTTACTTAAGTGACCTCAATGGACGATTAAGTCATGACCATTGATATCATGAGGGAAATATTAGATATTGATTGTCAATCTCATTGGAAGACCAAGGGTTAGGGAAGTTACACATTGGAAATGCATAAAGGAAACTATAGTGGAGAAGTGGGCCACACACTTTGAGGAGAGCTTGAGCGGGAAGGTGAAGAGTCATTTTTCTCAAGAGAGATATTGAGCTCATGGAGAACTAAGAGTAACAGCAAGAGGAGGGGTCATTTTCCAAGGAGAAGAGAGAGGTTTTTACAACTAGAGGAGAGGCATGTTTTCCAAGGAAGGAGAGAGGTCATACAGTTGCAGGAGGGTCCATTTTTCAAGAGGAGAAGAGGGCATGCTTTACCAAAAATCACAGCATTAAATGTTGAGTTGATAGCAATGAAAAAGGAGGTTGTACAACATTATTTTAGAGGTCGTACAACTGCATGAAGGCACATAAATTGAGGCAATATGAGGGCATCAATTTCTAGGTGTCTTGTTGTACAAAATTAGTGTAGAACAGTACTGCTAAAGTGCACAGAAATCGAGGTTGTATTTGTTGTTAAAAGAATTGTTCTCTACAAAAATTGAGGTTTGTTTTGTATGGTTTTTAGCATACAATCGAGGAGGTCTGTTGACACATTTTTTAAGAAATTATTGTTGTTGATTACTTTTTGTTGTAAAATTTGATATAACATTTCTCTCAACTCAATAAGAAAAATCCCCTTCAACTGGTTTTCCCAAGTTGGGTTTTTCCAGGGGCATTGCCCAAAATTTCTAGTGTTCAAGTGTGGGATTTGTCTGTTGTTCATTTTTTCTTTCCACTACTATTTTATTGCTTAGTTAATGTATTTATGCTCATATATTGTTGTAGAATGCTAGTATTTTACTGCATTACAGTGATAGTGATATTGGAGGTTGAAATCAAGATTTAACTAAGTGTTTTGAGCTCATATTTCTACAGAAATAATCTTTGAAGAAATCCTTGTTTGTCACATAAGAAGAGATTAGGGGAGAGTTTGTAACCAATGTTTTAAAACTCGGACTCAGAATCGGTGGAGGGTCAACTTGAAATCCGACTCAAACTCATATTGACTTGAACCGATCTAATTTCAATGACTTGGTTTACTAAAAAATACATAAAATATTTAAATTTTAATGAAAAATATATTATAAATATTCCAAACCATGATTCCAAAAAATTATTGAAACTTTGAAAGAAAGCATTATGAATAAATGAGCAAGAACCTTTCAATGACAAGAAATGTTCCATCATTGATTATATTGGGATCCTCATCATTAGTATCACCCTTTTCCTCTACCTTGATCCTGTAGGGACATCAATCAACACCAACCATTTTTTATGAAACTGCCTAATCCAATCCTTATAATATGGTAGAAAAATCTTAACATGCTTAATCAATGATTTTGGTTTGAGTGAAGAGTACATTTTTTATAAGGCCATGACAAAGGAGTTCAAAAATCAATACCACCAACATCCAGGTACATAAAGGGATTGGTGCTCTTGATTAAATTCCAAATCACATACCCTCATACGTGATAGAATCTAATGAAAATGTTGCAATCATACTAATCCAGTGAGGTTGGAACCACTCTCAAATATCCTAAAACAATTAATGGTAATATTAAAAATTTAACTAAAGTGATAAAAAAAAGGATAAAAGAATTTAACATTATCATCAATTGCTAGCATTTGTGGTTCAAGCATATGAGGAAAAATGAGAATGAAATCCTCTTTTAAAGAAAAAATTAGTTTTTCACACCAAGTCTGCCACAATGGGGTCCAATACCTACTCGGGCGAGTAGGTATAGACTCAATAGAGTAGGACTAGTTTGGTACCAAACTAACCAAGTAGGTACAGACTCGATGGAGTAGGACTGGTTTGGTACCAAACTAGATGAGTCATGCATTGATTCAGCCCTTGCAGTACCAAACCGACCCTCCAAACCAAGCAACAAGACAAGTTAGTATATATGTTGGTCAAATCAACCAAATTGACCAAGTTCAGGTTGACTCGAATCATTTTTTAAAACATTGGTTGTAACCCTTCCTAATCCTAGATGTAACCTTGAACTATTGAATGATATTTGTTGTTGTAATTTTATGGTTAGGGTTGTCCATTCTATTTTTGAGCACTGTCCTAGCTAAGGAGTAAGATTAAGTGTGACACATTATGTTTATTTTAATCTTGTCATGAAATCGGATTTGAAGAATAATGTATTGTTGGTTATTTGTTCAATGAGAAGGTTGTCCTACTTTATATATTTCTTCTAGGGTTTCAGATTATGGTTGTTCTTTCATTATTTAATTGTTGCCCGTTATTTTTGGTTGTAATTTCATGGTGCAGGATATCACTTATTTTTGCATAATCTAAAAATTTGTTAATTTGGAATAATTATGACACATCACTAAATGGACTAATTGTGTCTTCTCTATAATATTCAAACTCTTTTATTTTTTTATCTTGATTCCATTGCCCAAGTGGATAGTGTTGAAATATTGTAACTGTGAAGAAAATTCTAATTATAATTGAGTTATTATTATATAGATCAATCCCCTTTTGTGGATTGATCATGTCGGGACTTATATATGACCAAATCCCCTATTGTGGATTGTTCAAACCATGTTTATATGGTACTAATTGAGAAGTCGACCCCTAGGGATAATTAAAGTGGTTTTAGCCACTAGTTGAAGAAGTTGGCCCTGCTTGATGAAAAGACACAACCCTAGCGCTCCTCATCTAGTATAAATAAGAGAGGCTAGTGCATCATTCTCACACTCACTCAGTCACTCATCTAGTGTGCAATTTTTGGAGATAGTTGCAGTTTCTAGAAGAAGGAGAGTGAGGCGCATGCTCGGTCTTGGTTATTCTTAGTGGTTTTGTCTTTTATCTTGGCATTGTATTGGAAATCTATTATTGTCTTTTTTTCTCTCAGTGATCCTGCTTATGCTGTTATTTTCTAGTAAATTGAAAAGAAATTAATAGGAGCTCTAAATTTAACATGCTATCAAAGCTAAACTAAGTAGAGCACCTTTCATTGGGTAACCAAAAATGTCATTGTTGTCGTACAAGAAAATTAGGGATTTTTTGGAAGAGAATTTCTGACTAAAAAACATATAGAGATGTGCACCCTAACCTAGAAAACTCATTGGCAACATGAGCACACATTTTCAGTGGTCAGATCCTCTGGAAAGTGAAACCCTAGTTTTGAGTGGTACCAGAAAACCAGGAAATCAAAACCAATACCAGTCCAGATTAGCGTAGGTTAAGTTTCAAGGGGTAAAATTTGGATTTTTTGAAATTATACTGCTCCATCCAAGCTGACTTTAGTAGATTAGGTATTCTACAGGTTAAAATACCGGCCTTGATTATGCAGATTCGAACCCATGACAAACAACAAGAAATAAATATCTCGCATCTCTCTCTCTCTCTCTCTCTCTCTCTGTGAAAGATTCCAATTAGTGATTAAAGGCTTCAAAGATAACCAATTAGAAAAAATAACATAAACCACAAATATATCCACTTGAGAAACAAGATTATGAGCTAGTGGATGTATATTCCAAGTCTGATAAGAAAGATAAACAATGTGAGAAACTTCATATTTTCAATTAAAATGCTATCACTCAACAAATGAAACTTCAAGAGAGGTAAGAGCCACTTTCAAGTTACTTTAGGGCACAAAGAGTGAAACCAGTTAGCATAAATCAATGGTGCAATGTGTGTTATGATTACCAATTGAATAGATTCTAAGAAAGGAAAATACCAGGGCTATCCTTCAACTTCTAAATTTGTTGTATGATAAAACAACACAAAAATTTCAGATTTAGAGCATACAAAAGACCATCCAAGAGAGTGATTATACACTAGAAAGAAAGTTGTCTCGAATGTTTCCACTTTCGAAAGAGATATACTATGAAATGATATCCCAACAAATGTTAGAAACAAGTTATAAATATATATAACCATTAACTAAGAAAGAACTTGTAAATAAGTGGTGAATCCCCCTTAAGGTTTCCAATATTAGTATTGGAATTCACCAATAAGATCTCTAAGTAGAGGATAATTCATTAAAAACACTTTAGAGATCACTTTGACCACTATATATATAATATAAAGTTGTATAAATAATCTAGAAATGAAATAGAGGCTAGGTATAGTAATGATACACTTTTAAGCACCAAACCCTAGCCTTAGGGTTTTACCAAATCTAATTTTTATTGATACAATATAATTTCCATATTTGAGAAATGCCTTAAATCAACACACAAAATGTGAGATAGCACCTTGAAGGACAAATATATAGGTTTTTTTTTCCTTATTATGGTTAGAAATCAACAATTAAGCACAAACCCTTGAGTAAGCTAGTCTAGGATATATAACAACCATTAAATACAACAAAATGAAGCAAAACCTCCATAATATAGAGATAATTGAATTCTCAGCTCATTTACTACTCAACAACTATTAACCTGTAGTAGAAGTTTTCTCACTGACTCTTGGCTCCGAGCAAACCCTAGATTCAAAACTCAACACTCATTCTCATATCAAGTCAACTCTAAACTCAACACACATTCCCATCTCTCTCTCTTTTTTTCAAATGGTCCATCTTGGTAGTCATGAAGTTAAGTTGAATGTTGGTCTATGTTTAGTGTGACCCCAACATGTTATTCCATCATTTATCAATCCCAAAAAAGGAAGTGTATCTTGCTTTCTCTTGCTAGGATTAGTTGTTTCCCAACATGGAAAGAACTCTCTAGCGCTTGCACATGCTTGCAATAATTTCATGGAGTTCTCAATAACTCCTCCAAAGGTAATTGACCTATGTGCATGAATCTATGGCACATATTCATTGAATCTCTAGCACATATTCAAGAATAGATTCTTTTGAAGCAAGATCGAAAACAACCATCAAAATTTCACTTCCCTTGGCATGAAATCGTTATCCACATTGTTGGTGATACATGTAAAAATCTAACCTTGTACAATATCTACTGCAAATAGATATTCAGAAAAAGAACAGAAAAGATACAATACCAAATACAAACATTACACAGAGATTTTTCCCCTAGAAACCCAAACCTTGAAAACCAGCATATTCTATATTCATTCATTGTGTTACAATGTTTACAATACAAAATACATATAGGAGCCACCGGCATCCAAAACCCTAACCCAATGACCTATATTAGTCCAAAACCCTAATTCCTTAACTAGAAATAGAAAACCATCAGCAAAGGAACCATGTGTCAAAAAACCACCTAAATATAATGCGGTCCCGATGCAAAAAAAATTATTTGTGGGAGCGTTTCCCCTGCACCCCCCTATGCAAAGAATATAACACACACCCAACATTCTCCCACTTGTTGTTTTCTTTTCTTACAGGGGGTTACAGGGTTACATAGTCAACAATCCAGGGAAACAATGCCCATGGATCCTCTACACCAAGAGAACTTCTCAGTGCTCATAGATTTTGTTAATGAGTCTGGAACATTCTTCAAAGTGTCCACCTTCATCAGTAATACTTTCTTTTCTTCAATCATGTCTCTCACAAAGTGATATTGAACATCAATGTGCTTTGTCTTTGGATGATAAGCAGGGTTTTTCGCCAGAAAAATTGCACTCTGACTATCACACTCTATCCTTACAACTTGTTGTACCAACCTAATACCTCAACACAATCTTTGTAGCCATACTGCTTCCTTACTTGCATGAGTGGCTACCATGTGTTTAGTTTCTGTAGTTGAAAGTGCCACTACAACCTGTCTTTTGCTCATCCAACTTATTTCTCCTCCAAACAAGTTAAACACATACCCTCTTGTAGATCTCCTATGATCCAAATCTCTAGCCCAGTCTGCATCCAAAAATCGATGTATATCCACCACTCTGTCCAATCTCGGTCTTCCTTCGTAGCAAAATCCATAGCTATCAGTGCCATGAAAATACCTAAAAACCCTTTTTACTGTTGTCCAATGCTCATTCCATGGTTTTGACATATAACTGCTCAAAACTCCCACTGCATGTGCAATGTCCCATCTAGTACAGACCATTTCATACATCAAACTGCTAACTACACTCGCATATGGAACATGAGACATGTCCTCCTCTTCTTCATGTGTCTTGGGACACTAATCCACAGATAACTTTACACCAACAGGAATAGGAACCTTGACTAGTTTACATTCCTGCATATTAAACCTCTGCAATATTGTCTCGACATATTTTCTCTGATTTAAACAAAGTTTCCTCCTTTTCCGATCTCTTTTAATTTCCATGCCCAAAATGAAATTTGAAGCATCGAGATCCTTCCTGTCAAATTTAGAGGACAACTGATTTTTCACATCCTGGATAATCTCCTTGTTGTTTCTTATCAACAACATGTCATCCATATATAATACCAAATAAATCAAATGATCACCAATTAATTTAAAATACACATAGTGATCTTATTTGCTTCTCTTGAAGCCAAGTCCCAGCATATAAGTATCAAATTTTTGATACAACATTCTTGGTGATTGTTTTAAACCATACAGTGACTTTTTCATCTTGCATACCAGCTCCTTCTTTCCCTTGACAACATTACCTTCTGGTTGCTTCATATAGATTTCTTCTTCTAGATCCCCATGTAGGAATGTTTTCACATCCATTTGTTCTATTTCAAAATCAAATGTAGCAGCAACAGATAACAAAAATATTATGGAGGTTAACTTGGCAACAGGAGAAAAAATCTCACCAAAATCAATTCCCTCAACCTGGGAATAACCCTTTGCTACTAACCGAGCTTTGTATTTCTCCACTTTTCCTTCTGCATTCAACTTCTTTTTAAATACCCATTTGCTGCCAATGGGATTTCTTCTAGTTGGAAACTCCACTAGATCCCAAGCCTCATTCTTATCCAAAGATGCCATTTCTTCTTCCATGGCCCTTTTCCAGATATTTCCATCCTCTGAATCTACTGCTTCCCTGAAATTTCTAGGATCATCATCAGTAATAGACAAAGAAAAATTTGAACGAAAATCAGATGGACTATACCTTTTCGGTAGCCTTCTTTCTCGAACCAATATCCTCAATACTGGAGTATGAGGATCTTCTTCTTTTGATTCATGTTCTTTTGTAGAGTCTGATTCATCATCCTTTAAAGAAAACTCTATCTTCTCTGGTTCTTCCTTACTTGGTAGGACTTCTTGTTTAACAACATCCTTCATTTCTCTGAATACCACATCTCGGCTATACACTACCTTCTTAGTTTCTAGGTTCTAAAGCTTATAACCTTTGAGACCATCTTTATATCCAATAAAGATACATTTTTCATCCTTCTTGTCCAACTTACTCTTGTTTTCCTTTGGAACATGAACATATGCATCGCAGCTAAATACCTTAAGATGTGTGAGAGAAGGTTCCTTACCAATCCATACCTCTTGTGGAGTCTTGTCATCCAACGTTGATGAGGGTGATCTGTTGACCAGATACCATGCATTACCCATTGTCTTTGCCTAGAATTCTTTCCCTAACCCGGCACCACTGAGCATGGAACTTGCTTTTTCCATTAGTGTCATGTTCATCCTTTCTACAACTCCATTCTATTGAGGTGTATATGGAGTAGTCTTCTGCCTTGTTATACTACACTTCTTACAGAATTCTTCAAATTCATTCCCGCGGAACTCTCTACCATTATCTGTCCTCAACACCTTAATTCTTTTCTCTGTTTTATTCTCAACAAGAGCCTTAAACTCTTTAAACCTGTTAAAGACTTCATATTTCTTCCCAAGGAAATATATCCAATTTTTCCTCGAGAAATCATCTATAAATGAGACATAGTACACAGATTTTCCTAATGATGGGACCGACACAGGTCCAAAAACATCATTGTGAACTAGCTGTAAAATTCCTTCTGCCCTCGTTGCACCAAAGGGGAATCTTACCTGATTTTGCTTCCCATATAGACAATCTTCACATAAATAAAAAACTAGAGAGAAGTTAGACATACCTTCAACCATACCTTTACTGTGTAGTAGTCGAAGACCCTTCTCTCTGATATGCCCTCGTCTTTGATGCCACAACATAACCTTTTCTCCAGAGACTGTAGGAGTTCTTTCTTCTTCAACTCCAATATCAGGAACAATGGAGCTATTACACCCATCACTAATAGTGCTTCCTAGCATCTTATACAAAGTTCCAAACCGAACTCCCTTCATCAACACCATTGCTCCTCGAACCATCCTGCAAGTTCCCTTTTCAAATATTTTGTTTACCCATACATCTTCCATTTTTCTTACAGAAATCAAATTTTTGGCCATACCTGGGATGTGCAGAACACCAGGTAGTGTTCTAATCCTTCCATATATGAGCGTCAACTTGACCCTTCCTCTTCCTATGATTCTGGTTGTCGAATCATTGCCTAAGAAAACATTACCTCCATCATACTTTTCATATTCACGGAACCACTCCCTATGGGGAGTCATATGAAAGGATGTACTAGAGTCAACCAACCATGCCTCATGATCTGCATGTGTGCTTTAAGAGGCCAAGTACACATCCCCTCCTTCTTCCTTGGAGGTCTTTTCTTCTATAGAAGAAGATTCTTCAGATCCCTTCTTTTTCTCAACTTTGGATATACACTACTTCTTGTAGTGCCCTTCTTTTCCACATCTCCAACATACCCTTACAAACTTTCTGGGAGATTTAGATCTACCCTTAGACTTAGATCTCCCAGTTGAGAAATTAGATCTATTTCTTTTCTGGGAACGTTCTCTTGCAAATAATGCATCTGTGATATGTCCTTCCATATTCTTCCATCTCATCTCCTCCGACAACAAGGATGAGACCACTTCTTCAAACTTCAAAGAAGTTTTATTACTACCTACGGCCACAACCAGACTATCCCACGAGACTGCTAAAGAACACAACAAACTGATGCATTTATCTTCATCTAAAATTTTAATCTCAATAGATACTAATTGACTTACCACTGTATTGAAGGCATTCAAATGATATGCCACCAAGTCTCCATCTCTCATCCTCAAGTTATACAGCTTCTTTCTCAGGAATAGTTTATTTACCATGGACTTAGACTGATACAACTTCCCCAATTTTTCCCATAAATCCTTGGTTGTATCTTCCTCTGACACATTCAGTAATACTAAATCGAAGAGACACAGTCGAATTGTGCTCTTTTCCTTCTGATCCAATTTTTTCCAGTCATATGCAGAAGTTCCTGTAGGTGCAGTACCTAGATCTACCATGATCCACTAATCTCTGTCCACCAAAAGATCTTCCATCTTGAGCTTCCACAACTCAAATCTTTTCCCATTAAACTTATTGATCTCCATCTTCGAATTGCTTGCCATTTTTTTTCACCTGAAAAATCAATACCACAGATCTCCCACTATAACAAGTCTTATCACAGTCCTGAGCCAGACCCTTGACCACAAAGGTGTCCCCCTGAAGCCAATAAAGATCTGATACCAAATGTAAAAATCTAACCTTGTACAATATCTACTGCAAACAGATATTCAGAAAAAGAACAGAAAAGCTACACTGCCAAATACAAACATTACGTAGAGAGTTTTCCCCTGGAAACCCAAAATAGGAAAACCAACATATTCTATAATCCTTCATTGTGTTACAATGTTTACAATAAAAAATACATATAGGAGCCAGCAGCATCCAAAACCCTAACCCAATGACCTGGATTAGTCCAAAACCCTAATTCCTTAACCAAAAATAGAAAACCATCGGCAAATAAACCATGTGCCGAAAAACCACCTAATATGTGCAAAGAATATAACACATACCCAACAATACAAACCTCCTATGTTGTTATCTCTCCTTAAACAACTTATGCCCCTTAGAATAGAGATGAATACATCTCTTCATCTTCTGCAATCTTCGTTCTCCACATTCTTCTCATGTATTTCTGGTTTCTGAGGTGAAGATCTAGATGAAGCCACCAACACTTTACTTCCCAATATCCACTCAACTTGTAGTGATGGAAAAATTTCTTAGCATTGTGGTATGGACTATTTGAGATAGTTATTTTCTTCATGTGCCTTGAAGTTTGTTGTTGTAGAGAAGTATTATTTTCCTTCTTTCTCTAAAAACATTCAATCATGTGGCATATGGCTTGCTTCTCCCAACAAGATGCCTCAATATGGCCTTTCTTTCCATGGATTGAGTATGCCTCTGTGTGCCAATAGCCAGTAGAATTATGGCCTCTCTTCTTGTAGAAGTGATCAACAAGGAATGTCTTTTTCAAGGCATACTTTTCGATCTTCTTCTTCTTCTTTCCCAAACTAATCTTATTGTTTCTTTCTCAAAGTGCAGTTGTAGGTTGAGTCTCTGAGCTCTTCTCATTTCTTCCCTCCTTCAATATTACATGAGAAGGCTAAGGTGGTAGTGGGATGCCAACTTCACTCACCATGGCTACTCCTTCTCTTGATGAGCAGGCCAACTCTTTCATGTATTTATCCTTCAAAAAAATGGTCTTCATGGTCATGGGATTTTCTATTATGCCATCAAAGCCTGAGCCTTCATGCTTGATGCATGGTATGGCTACAACTTGACCCACGATATGGCTACAATGGGGCTCAATATGCCTTGTCTTCTCTTTCCTGTCCCTTGTACATAATATCTCATCTACCTTAGGATCTAGGAACCCATACCTTTGGTATACTTTTTGAAATCACCAAAATTCTCTTAAGAGGAATCCAAGGAGGGTGAGCTTACCAAGGTAGTCTCGATGATGGTGCTAGCTTGGACAATGAAAATGGAAGGTGGCCTTGCTTCTCAATGCTCTCAGACCACTTCTTGGATCTTTTCCAATGCCTCCTCCTTCATTTCCAACAATTTTTATAGTTGTGCCATCATCCAAGTGATCCTATCTTCTTGTCAGCTATCCAATTGATGGACCTTGTTATTGAGGTGTACAAGTTGTCCTCTATGCTTGTCCCAATCTATCATGATTGTAGTGATGCAGCCTTGGCATTCTTCAAACTTCTTCTTTAGAAAATGTCCCAAGGTGATCCTCCATCTTTGACATCCTCTTGTTGAGCATTTGGACCTGCTCCTTCAAATGCTTATTCTCTTCTCAAAGCTGAGCATTGTTGGCCCTTAAGTATTTCTACTTTTATTTTCTTGATTTACCCATGTTAAGAAATACAATGTTGCTTTTAAAGTTTTGGAAGGTTTCACATCCAAGAATGAAACTACTCCAATACCATCTAATCCATAAATGAGGGACTTATATCCCATTCCCTTCACTGACACAGATACTGTGTGGAATTAACTTTTTGTCTATGTCTTCTTCTGGTTGCAAGGCTCGTTCTTTATGAAAAAATCTAATCTGCATTTTGAAAGGCTAGTAGACCTTTGTCCTCTTCCCTCTACTAGGAGCTCTATTCTTAGAATGGTTGTACTATATGTGTTCTCAATATAGCTTGCACACAAGAAATAGCTAGCAATGGAAACTACAATTAGGTCAACAACCAACATGGTTCGACAAATATTTTGAATCAATATTCTCAATGTAACTTGCACATGATAGTTAGCTATCAATGCTATAATAACATGTACCCCCACCTTGCTATCAATTATGCCAATAGGTCTCTATAAGAGATTTATGGAATTGTTGTTTTCTAGTCTTTCAGTACCATTGGAGGCATTCCTCTCAAGCACAATTGGCATCCAACATTCAAGTCACTTTTTTTGCTTGTTATTTCCAAGTCAACCAACCCTTCAAAGTTGTTGTAGTATCTTGGAAGACTATAATATTTTGGCGCTTCAAAGTAACTTGGAAGACTGTAAGCAACAATTTCTATAGCATCCATAAATGGTCTCGAATCACACTAACAATTAGTCTGATAGGTTTTCTCCTCATAAAATAACCCCTCAATTAACGCAGAAATTCCAAATACAAAGAAAGTTGAGATATGACTGAAAACCAAACAAATAAATCTATGTGTTCATCCCAATGTGCTTTCAATGGCTCATTCACCATTTGGGTCTCATATGGATGTGGCTTTCATCCATCCATAATAATAAAGAAAGGATACATGTGAATATGTATATTTAATTACAACTATGTAAATAGACTCATTCAAATCACCACTCTATTGTAGTACATCAACCTAGACTCTGTTCAATGTTAATAAAAACATTGGTTGAAAAAATTAATTTTTTTATTCTTGGTCAATGAATAGTTTCATCTTCCTTCAATTCTATAAACATGTCTACAAATGCCATAATTTCATGATTCCATCACTATTCACTGCAGCCCACCTAAATTTATTCATTGAGTTGAAGGTTGTTTTGGAACAATGGTTTTTGTTAGTGAGAGGATTTAAGAATGCAATTCGGGTGAGTCTCTTCCTACAGTAGGGAGTATATGATCAATGTCAAATGTTGAGTTTTTTGGGTGATCGAGTATAGGAGTTGTCCAGAAGTTCAAATGTCATAGGGAATGACACCGACATTGTTCTCCATATGCAATTTCACACTTGATCTATCTTCTAGGCAAGGAAAAGTCACCAATAAATGAGAAATCGCTCAGAAAAAATGAGAATCAACCAACTTGAGTAAGAAGTCGACCCACAAGAGAGAATTTTTCAAGAAAGATGAGAATCTTCCATGCAATTTTAGCACATGTCCTCTTCTTGTCAATACACGACTGTACAACCCAAGAAACAGGCGAATCACTAGCCAGAAAAGTAAAATCAAGGTTCAAGGAGAGGTACGACTTGTGGGTAAAGAGAAAATGTCATTTAGCAAGGAAATGGTAGCCCAGAGGAGAAATATGGGTTTTGAGGAGTAAGACACCAGCTAGCAAAATGAAATTTAGATCAGGGGAAGAAATAATAGTTTGGAGAAGAGATAAAACTCACCAACAACCATAAAAACTAAATTTAGCAATCTCCACTTTATTTGCAACAACTCTAGAATGGGAGCCATGGATTTCCCATCTCTAAAATTACCCACGATGGAGGACAGAGAGATGTTAGGATAGATAACAACCATTAAACACTACAAAATGAAGCAAAACCTCCACACTACAAATATGATTGATTTATCGGTCATTAATTACTCAACAACTATTAACCATTAAAAATATAACCAATAGCTTCAATAAACCATAAATTCAAGTTAACACAATAAAATACTCAACACATAGGAGAAATGCAATGAACATTGAGACATGATTTATCTTGGAAACCAAGATGGGAAAACTAGCTTCAAATGGAGCTAAGTTTCTATATTTCGACAATCTTTGGTACAAATGTTTCATGGCCTTCTCTACCTCTTCCTCTCTTGGCCAAAAGACCCATTGATAATGACATTGAAGGAAGAAATGGGGAGAGATGGTCTGGGAGGAGAGCGGGGCAAGGGGAAGGCCAACAACGATGCCCCTTCATTTCCCATTCCTCATGCTCATGTCCTAGTTTATTTTGTTTTTTATTTCATTTTTTTTTCCTATCACATTTGTCTCTTTCAACATTTACATTTTCTTGATTTACATATTTTACTTAAACTTTGTTAATTGTCGAATTTCATTGTAGGTATTGAGTCTTACACCCATTTGTCGATTCATATCCATTTCATATCAACAAATGTGATTAAGTTTTTATGTTAAAATAATATGTTTAGATGGGGTAAATAATTGACGACTTAGTAGAGAATGTTCTTTCTTGAAAACAACATCCAATGGAACATAATAAAGGCATGCCACGTAGAATTCCCACAAAATGAATGAATTTTGACAATGGGGATATATTTTTGGAAATCTCTTTCCATGTATAATTTTTAGATTGAAGACATTGTGGTGAAATTTAAAGGGATCTATGGTAAATCGAGAAATAAATGCCCAAAAACACCCTAATTCTTTGTTTTTGTCCAATTTTACTTTCAAAATTAAGACAGACAATAGTTCCAAGATAACTTGGAAACACCCAAATATTAAAGATGAAAGTACAAAAATTTCAAACTTTAGAACATTACCTAGTAAATCTTAAATATGTGATTTTAAGGTTTCCACAACATGGTCATGATGAAGAAGCAATTGAATCAATCCTCCTTAGTGGAATGCATGGTGATTCCCAAACTTGAGTTGATATGAAGGTCGAGGGAGAGATATCAACAATTTCCATGGATGAAATTAAGACCCTCTACCTTCGTTATTCCAAGTGCTCTTGTAAGTGGAGATGAAGATGTCCAATTATCCCACATGAAGATAGGACAAGAAAATACATTGTAATCATGGGTAATATAGAGAGTAATTAAATAAGAGTCGAACTGAGAAACCTATTAAAGGATTTGAAGGAAGATGTTTTATCCCCTTTGGAAACTAATTTAACAAATATGAATATAAGTTTAAAAAAGAGAAGAAGTTGAAAACCATTTCATTGTCAGCATGGTACAATAAGTATGCAACTCATGTGATAAATATCATAGTTAGGAAAACTATGCATAACTCCTATGTATAAGGAAAATTATGGAAACAAGTCAAGTATTCACAAAATTCTATTATTTATCTATGTGGAAATGAACAACATACCACAACTACCATAAACCTCTTAGTCTTAGTATGTATGGATGAGAGAGAAACAAATACAGATAAAACTACCCATAACACACATACAGCACTCGGAAACAAAAAAAATAACATGATAGCCCATGTTGAAGTAGTGCCTTGGTCAAAAAATTAAAGTACATTCACAAGAAAGCAAAGTATAATATTTTTTCATTAAAAAAATGAAATATATCGATGGTAGAATTCGTATTTACACCATTACCAAAAATGAAAGCTGGACTTGTCTAAGTTGTATGTATAAAAAATGATCATTACTTGGATATATGTAGATATAAATGGCATCCCTTTAGAATATGACCAATATTACATATATTATAAGAAAGGTGCTAAACGAATTCAAGCATTTAAAGATGTTAAACGAATTCTAGCATCCCAAAGGACATTGAATATCATTATAAGTGTTGATACCTAAGAGAAGTGAAATGTGGTAGATACATATGGATTGCAAGGAGATAAATAGTAGGATTAGAATGTATAGGAACAGGGAGAGTATCCAAAATGAGGACCCATTTATAAGAATAGGAAGCTATATAGTTGGATCATAACCTATAAAAACATGAACATTATCCAAGTGAAATCTATAGACAAGAGTAGGGAACAATCTTGTCAAACCATTTTAGGTGTTGTAGATGAATTTATCCTATAGCTAGGGTGGACTATTAACAGATCAGATTTTAAGACAATACACTTCAACCTCTAAGATTAGCCTTCGATCTGTTTTCTATAACTACCATTTTTTTATGAGGACCTACTTGGTTCTGATTACTACTTAGAGTAGATACCTCACACATTGATCCTACTCCAATTGTCCTTGTTCCAATACAATCTTTAGGCCTACACACAAGAAACCAATAAACCTTCCTCAAATCAAAATTGGTAGTAGAAATAAGATTTCAATAACTAACTTAACTAACCAACTAGGAAAGCTAGAACCCAACCAAACACTAAAAGATATGAAACAATGAACATTAACATAGATTTTGGGGGAGAGAAAGAAGAGAGATATCCCTTTTAAATTAAATGAATAACATTCCACAAAGGTATACCTGATTCATTGTTGGCACCTTTTGTAACCATCATTCAGATTCATCTATCCCTAATCCTCTCAGGACTACTTCAGGAATCCAACTCTCTTTCATGCAATAAGATGAGGCAAATTGGGAGATTTGAGACCTCAAATACATGAAAATGAAAGAATACTTGGATAGTATGGGATTTCCATGGGTCGAAAGTCATAAAAACACAGGGAAACAATAATCTTTTACTTCTTTAGTACAAGGATATCTGAATGATAGTTCTACTACTACATCAATGCTTCATGGGTTCCCCTTCATATTAGACCTTTTTTTATACCATTATAAGTTGGTTGAGATAGTTTTAAGTTGATTTAAATAAGTTATTGAAGTAGTTTTCCCAGAAACCCCGCTCAGAAGTGCATGATTTTTATGAATTATATATTTTTAATCCACATTTTGAGGCACATGCTCCTTCCGCGAGCAGGAAGACCATCTAGATGCTCCTAATGTGAGTAGGAAGAGAAAGTGTATTTCCAATGAGGTATTTTAAACAATTTTCAAAGTGTTCCAAGTGTGCAAGAGGGATGTATGGTGGCCAATAAGGCATCTCTAACATGAAGGTGTCAGAATATGCTATAACATATGCCCCCTAATGTGTGAGGTTATAATGGGAGTTGATGACCAAAATAAATTATAATACTACAAAGGAAGCTACTGAGTGGGACTAGGTGCAGTTCATGTAGTGTAGCTAGATATGTGATGTGGGGACCGAAGGACCTATAGTGATAATAGTGGAGGCCATTCAATGTAACGTGGACTAGGTCCACTATGTTATTAAACAATTGTTGGAGTTACTTCACACACACCTAGGATTTATTTTTCCTAAGGTTTTTATTTGTTTATTAGTAATAATTAGTCATTATCCAGTCTCCTATATTTTAGGAGAGAATATTCCACCTCAAGAATATTCTCTTTCAGTTCACACTTTAGTTTGACTAGTTGAGTTGAGTTTAGATGTTGCATTGGGATCATCATCATGCAACATTGGGATCATCACCATGATAATTAGACCTTGCCTTGGTATCATCACCAAAGTGGCACATTAGCCTTGATTCCTTGAGTTAACTCCTCACTACTTTCTGTTCAGTCAGTTAACTGAAGACTAGTTGACTAGTTAACTCAACTAGGTCGTAGTTCACTCTTGTAACTGCCTGAGAGACTAGAATAGGTGGCAGTTCACTCCCATAACTACTGGTGTGTTTCCAAATCACTCTATACCACCACTATGGTGATTTGGTTCACCTCAAGTCGAACTCATTGAGTTATACAGAGTATATCATGTGTAAATTATTCATTATTCACAATGGTTAATGAGAATTCTTTCCATTCTTTCTCTCCTTCTTTTTCCAATTCTCTCTGCAAATGTGTGTATCATTGTTTAGCTAGATCTATTATGTGCAAGTCAACACATTTACAACAATGTCCATTATGGTAGATAGATATATTGGTGTGAACATAATAATGTAAGAGGATTTATCAAAAGGTTCCACTTCTAGAAGGTTCCTCCTCTAGAATTTTCTTAGGTGGTTGGTGCACTATATAAAGGGGTTCAAGTAATGTAATGGAAATTCAAGAAGTATTGTATTTGGAGTGGTATCTCATTAGGAGGTTTCCCCCTCAAAGAGGCATGTGAACAAGAGTGGATCCCTTCTGTAAAAGGATATATTATACGATGTTTCCCTACCTTAAGGGTTTTAATAATAATAAGTGTGGGTTTATTCTATACTTTTCTTGGATCTATTGTGGTGTTTTTGAATCCATATTTTTGGTATTTAACAGTTCACTAGAATTTAGATTGAGAAACTACTTGCAACAGAAACGAAGGTGTCAAATAACTCTCTTCTCAAGGTGGGAATACCCATGCTTAAGTGTATAAAGCATGATCGTCAAATCAAGTACACTGTGAATCCATGAAGTATAGAATGCATAAACCACGGCCACAAAAAAGATACATGGTGGATCCATGTCAAAAATAGATCATATCCATGAGAAAATACAATATGGATCTATGTCTCAGTGTACATCAAGAGAATAACTATAACTATGAGATGAAAAAATCGATTCTACAAAAGTAATGTGATGAGGGTGAGTGGTATTGTCTTATGCAACTTAAGAAACATCATAAAAAGGAGATGCCACTATGTCCCAAGTTATTCACTCCCAATTCGTCAACGATACAAATCCTCACCATCTGAATGAATGAGTTGATGTCAAACATGGGAGAAACCATTTGATTACTAGTAATTGATGTATATTGTTAACAAACATGAGATAACCCATCGATAATGATAATGGGTGTCCAGGTACCTACTACATTCTATCAAGTGAAAATAGATGCGATGTCATTGAACACTTGTAGAATCTATCAATCAAGAGACATTGTTGTACTCCCACTATCGATAGTGAGGGAACCTTCCATTGATGACTCCAAGACCTAAGGTACATTGAAATCTCTAAATTCCATTCCCACAATAAATAAGTCGATGTTGATGGGAAGAGATTTTCTGGAAGGAGGGAATTGAGACATCCTCCATCATCCAACATGAGTGAACGTGTGGAAAATTAATTGAAGGTCTTGGACAAATGTTGGAAGAACACATCACCCAGCACATACCTTGCATGCACCAGATGGGAATAAAACATGAAATAGACCCTCAAAGTGCCAACCAACAATTAAAATTGTTGACAGAGGTGAGAAATTACACCAATGATGAAAATGGAAACCAAGTACAACATGAATCCCACTATGTGAATAAAGGTATTGACATATAACACATGGGAAACCACTCTGTCAACGACCATTGATGAAATTTCATCTGCTAAGCGCAAGGTAACCTACCAATGATGAAAATAGACCTAGGGTGTTACCAAATCTAGGTCAATCTCTCAGAGAAATGTGTCAGATTTGAAAAGAGATGACCAGCTAGGGAGAAGTCAATGAGGACCTTCTACACCGACATAAGTAAAGAACACTGATAAGGATGTGACTGAGAACAAATTGACAACTGGGAAGACCAACATGGACAGTTAATAATTCTAAGGAATGGTTGACACAAGATAAAGACAACCCTTGAACATAAGCATGACTCAATGGAGACTTGGGCAACATGCAAGAATGAACAATGATATAAGTCTGTGACATAGGAGGCATCGAACAACTCTCCATAATGACTAGAAGAGTAACCAAACAAAGGAGTGAAAACTTAGAGATCAATGTTTGGATCCTAAGGCAATACTAAAACCCAACTTGTTGAGAAGAAGACTTGAAACTTGGTGCTTTGTTCATGGGTGACATAACTGAGACTGCTACCAAAAAAATCAAAGACCTTATTTATTTCTCTCCTCTCTCTTTTTTTTTTTCAAAATATTGATTTTTGTGTATTTTTCATGATATTAAATCCCAAAAAAGAATAAAAGAATGCTATGACGCAATGGAGGAAATGAGTGTTGTAGAGCGAGCAAACTAGTTTTGAGCACATGAAACATACCTATGCAAGATGCATGAAGGATGTGTAGGATATGGACACTCATCAACATATATCCTCCAAGGATAAAGGTTCTGAGATCCAGAAGCAAGAGATGCAAAGGTGAGTGATTGAAGATAATGCATAAGCAGTAAGAAACAAATGGTGAAATGTAGCGGACATTAGGCTCAAAATAAAAAGCAGCGGTATGTGATGCAACAATACAATTTGAAACAAAAAAAAGTGGGATTCCCATGGGGAATGGACAAAAAAATATTGAGAGGAAGTCATGCAACTTCAACGCAAATTCATAGTAGGGCTAAGAGGGCTCCCAAGCCTATGGAAAAATTTAGCACAGGCACCAAAATGTCAAGCAAGGAGATAACTAGGGTACCCATGATCGGTAGGTTTTAACATAAAATTCACGACACTTATAAATGATAAAGAAAGCTTAAGGTCACAGCTCGATGGGGTCATTCCTAAGGCAAAGAATGGAACAATAAATTATTAACACACAATACAAGGTGAAAAACCTAACCTATATGCCAATTTCAATACTGTTACTTGTCAATTTGGACCAATGTGACATAAAAATGAAATCAAATAAAATGTCTCCAAAGTTTTGGATACATGATTAACAACACTAGTCAAGAACTTAATAAATCCAATATAAACCTATGATAACAACTCATGCTCTGGAATACAAAACTTGAAAACAAAAAACCTTGAAAGTATATTTTGGTATAAATCACCACACAACCTTGTGGCTTGCACATAATACTTCTTCAAGTAGAGCCCCTTGTGAGGCTCGAGCTAAGAATTCCTTTTGTAGTCAACCTCTAAAGTCTCTAGTTTGAGAATAAATAACAATCAATGATGCATATCTTCCCAAGGTCTATCAACAATAGTCATGGATTCAAGGATAGCCTCATTTGAAGGAAATTCAACATCCAATAAATTGTGTGAACTTGGAGGTCTAATGGCCCATATGGGTGAATTGAACTGATCATATTCCATATAAAATTGGAGATTTTGATAAGAGTTGGTAGAGTCTATCAATAAAGACTCACAAATGCTAGGGTTGTAGGACCTACAAATAGTGAAATCAAACTCAAGAGGAAAATCACAGTCCCTTGGGGCCAATAAGGGGGAGAAAGGGCCCATGTTCCATCATTAGATAAATCACCTAATCAATTGTTGGGACCATGCCCCAAGAGGGAAAGCATGGGTATAAAGGCTCCTTCTAAGAATCAATTGAAAACCAAGGATATGATGCCACATAATTTAGCAGTGGCAGGGTGGAGTCCACCCAAATACTAGGAACATATAATGGGGTAGCATGATCTAAAGTTGAATAAGGATTGTGATTTTCATGTGTCAATTGATCAACAGTGACAATGCTTTCATTGTGAGAAAAATTCATCACTTAAAAAAGTGTAGAAACCAAAACATTCATAGCATATACATAATCATGCCTAAGGGGCATATTGAAGACCAATGGGCCATCCACCACTATCATATCAACTAGGATGGTCTTCCCACCTACCATGATAGGCCACCAAAGAAAAATCCCTAAATATTCACTAGGTATTTTGTCAAAATCTAGAAATTGACTAGTAGATGACACAAGCTTGGGCAAACCCATAGCTTTCTAAGCCAAGGAGGATAAAATTCTTGTAGAGGCTTCTTCATCTAATATACATCGATAAATGTTTGTTGAATAAATTTCAACCCTTATTTGGAAGGGTGTAGAAGAAGGAAGGCGAGGCTCAACAAGGTTATTCCAATTAAAGGAAACCATCCTAGAACTTGGAGGGGGGCATGCCTTCTTGTTCAGAAGGTTATGAACTAGTAGTGAAAAAAACATGGTTAATACAACACATCACTCTCCAAAATAAGAGTGGAATCAATCGAAGATTGTATCGACTCGACCACTTCAGTAGACTCATCACTCTTTAAAAGAAGAGTGGGATTGGTCAAAGATTGCATAGGCTTGACCACTTTAGTACACTAATCACTCTCTAAAAGAAGAGTGGGGTTGGATGAAGATTGCATCAACTTGACCACTTCATCAACCAATGGTTGAATAGGTTACTAAGAAACCAAAGGTGGTTCAGGAGGAGAAGAACCTTTAGACAGGGCCCACAGTCTTTGTACCTTTGGAATAGTAGGGCACATATGAGTAAGGTGATCTCCCTTATAAAGTTTACAAGGTAAATTAGGCTTGCATCCTAGTCATCTATATTTCTCAACAATATCAATTCCCCTAGCATAAATTGCATTGGTTGGTTTCCTGTCTCTAGTATGACTTGCAGTGACTCGTTTCTTATCCCCAGAATGAATTGTAGTGACTGGTTTATTCCCCCCAACATGACTTGCAATGGTAGGTTGCTTTCCCCCATCATGACTTGTAGTGCTTGTTGACCAATCCCTTTGTCTTTGCTTCTTCTTCTTATTCTTCCTCTTTATATTTCTTTTAGACGTCCGGTTTCTATGAGGTATTCTTTCACTATATGAGGAAGAAGGATGATGAATATATTTCATTGGTGAATAAGGTAAAGTGTCAACATTAATTTGGTGTTCTTATGTAAGGTGATTATTTGAGAAGCCTCAAGATCATTTGGAACATTTAGAGTGGATACCATGTTAAAATATTGTGTAAGTGCAAAGAATATTCTTACCCCCTTTTGTGGATTGATCATGTCGATCATTGTAATTGACCAAATCCCCTTTTGCGGATTGGTCAAACCCTAATTGTAATAGGCTAGATAAGAAGTCGGCCCCAGAATATATTAAAGGTGGTTATAACCACCCAAAATAATAAGTCGGCCCTGCTAGTGAAGAGACACTACCACACGTGCTAGAATGCTTCATTTGAACACACACTCAGCTCACACATCTAGTGCACAAGTTTTGAAGGAAGTTGTAGTTGTCGATTGTCGGAAGAAGGAGAGAGAGAGGTGTGTTGCTCAGTGTTGGATATTCTTTGTTGTCTGGTTCATTATCTTGGCATTGTATTGGCTATCTATATTAAGGAATTTTTGTTGGGTTTTCTTCCCCTTGAGGGTTTCCTGGGATAAATGTTTGTGTATTCTTGTGATTGTGTTTCTCTAAGTGATCCTGTCTTTGATATTGTTATCTAGTAAATTGAAAGTAACCTAATAATAGCAGAAACTTTAACATGGTATCAGAGCTAAGCATAAGAGAGCATCTTTCACAAGAAAAAGAAAAACGTCATTATTGTCGTACATGAAAATTAGGGCTTTTTATTAAAGAATATTTTCAACCTCAAAACCATCTAGAAAGGTGTTCCCTACCTCAAGGAACATTTTGGCATCCCCAACACATTTTTTCAATGGCTAGATATCTCGGAAACCCTATTTTTCACAAAGTACCAGAAAACCAGAAGTATCAGTGTACCAATGTACCAGAAGTACCAGAAAACTAGAAGTACTAGAAAACTAGAAGCACCAGTCTAGAAATCCACAGATCAAGTTTAGAGGGGTAAAAGTTGGATTTTCTAAAATCTAAACACACCAGGCTACTCGCCTCAGTCCAACGCATCTTTTGGTGAGTTCAGTTTTCATATCCAAGTAATTTGATTTTTTTATTATTTCTATAGCTCAGAAGGCTAGGGTTTCTTCTACAAGAAAGAATGGCTACGAGCATGAGGGTAGAAGACAGGTTGGAAGGATCTAGAAACTTCAGATCTTGGAAGCATAGGTTACAGATGATTCTAGATGAGAATGATCTCCTAGAACATGTTACAGTGGGTGTACCAGAACCAGATGAAGAAGAGAAAAATACCAAGCATAAGAAGAATGAAAAGAAAGCAAAGAGAACCGTGTCAGATTTAGTAAAAGATCACTTGATCCCTCATATATCCAAACTATAGACAACAAGGAAAATGTATGAAGCACCCAACAGATTATATGAAAGCAAAGAAATTAGCCGAAATATTACCTTAAGAAATTAGCTTCGTAATATGAAGATGTACAACTCTGAATCTGTCACATCCTATCTTAAGAGAGTTTCTTAGATCGGAGATTAGCTTGCAGCTATTGGAGATGTCATTAGTGACAAAGAACTTGTAACCAAAACCCTAAATGGGTTTCCAACATTTTGGATTCCTTTTGTACAAGGAGTGTGTGCAAGAAGCAAGTTACCCAAGTTTGATAAGTTATGGGCAAATTGCACACACGAAGAATATAGACTTGCAGACCAACAGAAGAGATTAATTTTTGATGAAGAGGAATCTCTTACATCTCAAAAGAACAAAAGAAGTTCCTTCGGGAAGAACAATACAGAAACTAACTCCGTAAGAGTTCCAAACAAGAAGAAAGATGTTTCAAAGATCAGATGCTACAACTGTCAAAAGTTGGGACACTTTTCCTATGACTGTCCAAAGGAAAAAGAAAGTATCGAGCACATGTGGTAGAAGAAGAGGACTCTCCTCCCTCAAAGAAAGCTTTAGCAGAAATTAAGGATTATGTACTTTAAGTTGAAGATAGTTGATTTGAAGAAAGATAGCAAATGGTGGAGTCCGTAGAGCCTCCCCACACAAAAACAAAAGATAAGTATTCATGTTTATTTTTAGTATCTTGTTTACTTTAATACTTTATCATTACAAGTTAGTTTTTTTTTTTAGAATGTTAATTAACCTCGTTTTATTTTAGTGTCTATGCAGACTTATGAAGGAAGTATCAAAGAAGAGGATGAAGAAAGAGATAAAATATTTATTTCATGTATGATCACTCATGAGAGTGACAAAGAAAGCATAACGTAAGTAAGTTTACAAGTCTTAGAAGAAATAACTTATGCCATGACTTGCAAAAGTTAGACAACGCGAGAAGGACATATGATATGGTGACAGTTAGTAAAGACCAGACAGTATCCAGTATTTATATAGGAGCAGGAGGCTCCTAAATATGCAGAACAAAAATATTCAAGATGAAGAAAAATATGGATACTTAGATATAGTGGATGAGATGGACGTAACTACAGGTTGCTCCAATACCGTTCAAACTCAAGAAGGCACCCAAGATATTACAGAAGAAAACTTCAAGGATGATGACTAGAAGATATTAGCTTGGTTCAAGAGGGAGACATGTCTCCGAGTTTGAAATGAAGGATCGTGATTTGATGCAGTTAGAAAAGCAGATGGATGGTGCCCAGATATTTTGATCAAAATGAAATCTATCCAGTAAATGGATGGTGCCCAGTAGATGGGTAGCATAGTATTATACCATTGAAAGATTTTCGACCATAAGAGATTCTTTTAGATCCCATAGCTAGACCTTCGTAGAGAAGAAAGAGACCTTCGTAAAGAAGGAATGAGAAATCCCACAGGTAGACCTTCATAGAGAAGGAAGAGACGTTCATAGAGAAGGGGAATGAGAAATTTTCCAAGGTTGGCCTCTATCCAAGTGTTGAGTTTTGGATACTCTAGGGACATGCTATAATACCCTCGTAGAGAAGGGTGTGACCACCCTCGTAGAGAGGAATGTGGATGTTTCTCCAAGGGGAAACAGGCAGATACTCTCCTCTGGCCAAGGATGGAGTAGCCTGGAACACAAACCTTGACCATGTGGAATGGTTAGTTGGCTCTTGTGTTTTGTGTCGTGATCCTGCATGGATCATGGAAAGGGAGTCTAGTCTTGCCCAAGCTAGCATCTTAGCTTCTCTAGTTCATGTGGGATGACTAGGAGTGAAGCTATGGTAGTATTCCTCCCTAGTGGATGGGTGAGATATATGACTACAAGAGAAGGGAGAACATAAAAGGAAAGGAAAAACTCATAGGACATCTTCTGTGTGAAGATAAGAAAGAGTATCTTATGCACGAAGATAAAGAGAACAAAACTTCCGATGATTTATAGATATGTCAGTCAGTGATCATGATGCCAGATGACCAAGTGGAAGATATTGATGCCTCTTGTTATCCAATTGATGATGTTGCCCAGTTGATGATGCTACCCATTGGATGCCGCTACCTAGTTGATGTTGACATCTGGTGACCTGTCAAAAGATAAAGAATATCCTTCTTATTAAGAGGGAGTGTTAAAATATTGTGTAACTGCAAAGAATATTCTTATCCCCTTTTGTGGATAAAGATAAAATATATTTATTATTGATTAGATCAATCCCATTTTTTGGATTGATCATGTCAGTCATTGTAATTGACCAAATACTCTTTTGTGGATTGGTCAAACCCTAATTGTAATAGGCTAAATAAGAAGTTGGCCCCATAATATATTAAAGGTGGTTATAACCACCCAGAAGAAGAAGTCGGCCCTACCAGTGAAGAGACACTTCCACACATGCCAGAATTGTATAAATAAGAGAGGCCAATGCCTCATTTGAACACACACTCAGTGCACACATCTAGTGTGCAAGTTTTGAAGGAAGCTGCAGTTGTCGGTTGTCGGAAGAAGGAAGAGAGAGAGGCATGTTGCTTAGTGTTGGATATTCTCTGTTGTCTGGTTCATTATTTTGGCATTGTATTGACTATCTATATTAAGGAAGTTTTGTTGGGTTTTCTTCCCCTTGAGGATTTCCCAAGATAAATGCTTGTGTACTCTTGTGATTGTGTTTCTCTTAGTGATCCTATCTTTTCTATTGTTATCTAGTAAATTGAAAGTAACCTAATAATAGCAAAAACTTTAACATACCAAGCAAATAGGTAGGCCCACATTCAATCTGGGAATATTCAATATGGTGATCAAGGGGGCACCAACATTTCCAAAGAAAGGAAAATCATAAGAATCCCCTTAGGAAGGGGTCCCTTGGTTGGTACTCGCAAAAAAAATTACTTGGCATGTAACCACTTTCAGGAACAAAAGGAGTGTTCGATTGAAAACCATGGTTTCTATGGAAGCCAGCTCAGACTTGGACAAATGGAGGAAGTCCTCTACTCATTTGGTTTCCCCCTCTCAAGAAGGGAAGTCTTCCTATTGGGATGCCAAAATTTAGAAAAGATTCACTTGCCACCGATGGAACTGACATAGGGATGTTCCCCCCTCCAAACAAAAAGGCATGGAAGGGTGTATAATAACTCCACGTTGACATGTTGATGTTGGGAAAGACATGGGGTGTACTAGTTGCAACATATGGCATTCCAATTGAAAACATCACAAAAGAGAAAGCACCATCACCATATGACATAGTATGCTGAGTCCCAATGCCACTATGAGGAGTTATGACTGGTGAGAAATTACCTCCACTTGAAGCTCTCAATGTGGTGGGGAATGTTCTTGTCACAGGAACACTAAGTATTGGAAGAATAAATCATCTACTGGACACAATTGAGGTTGGGGTATGGGTGCCCCCAGTTCCTGAAGTACTATTCACATCGTTCATTGTATACCACTAGTAGAATGGTTTTGCAATGTGATTTTCATTCTCGAAAGTTAGAGCATGTAGAAGAACAAGATTATTAGGACTAGTATGGGGTGGATTATAATTCACTGTAGATGGATAAATAATATCCTCAATATCAACTAGATCAAGAGAACCTTGTGGTAAATGAGATGGAACTCTCCCCAAGATTTACATGTGACCATCCAAATCCCTTAGGTACCCTTCGTCTGATAATTTGTCACGACACTCTTCTTGCACAAGTTCCTTAATTGCAGGATTGTTCGATGCAGCTTGGGTCTCTTCCATTAAAGCACATGGGGGAGATTCAATATGATCCAACATTATCCTTTGAGGAGGTGGCTCAACACTTTCAAGTGAAATACCTTGAGTCCTTAGAAATCGACAAAGTGGTCGGTCATCAAATTTGAATTAAAGATTCAAAAGCGGCAAGACAGATACAACCTACGAATGACTAACAAAGAAACAAGAAGAACACAACTATAACGTCTCTGGGAGATATCAAAAACCAAAACACCAAGAAAGTTAATTCTCGATCAAAAGAGCCTTTCAGAAGTAAGTATGGGTTGATGAAGTCCCAAGACCAAGTAACTAAGGTGTGGGATACAATTACAGTAACCTCACGCAACAATCACCCAGGGTGTAAGTACCCTCGTGAAGACGGACAACCTATAGGGGATTTGAAACAAAGAATATGAATTTTCCTCAACTATCATAAGAACTTCTCACTTGCATTCACCTGTGTGATGCCCTAAAAAAATCCACTAAGGTTACCACTTCATAAATCGCAATTGGGAGAAATAGTTCATGGGTCAAGACTATGTGTATGGGCAAGGAATGCAAGACTAAGTCCTTGACCCAAAGTTCCAAAGAGAAGTGGTGTCACCTTGAGGACTACTCAACCTACTTAGCTTGACCTTGTGCTTGACACCTATGTTAGAGGTGCTTTCCCAACAAGTGATTCTTGCTACTAATGGATTTTGCACTAGCTAGTCAAATTCTAGTTTGGTTTTGCAGCCTTGGAGAATTTACTCTCTAATATTGCACCAAGGATCTATTCCTAGACTACATTGGTTTTTATAACAAGAAAAAGTATATTTTATTTTAGATTAAGTATTTATTTCAGAAGCTCTTGAATTACTCAAAGGAATAGTAGTGTGACTTATGGTGTTCAAAGATTCTTGTGAAAATAAACTTAAGAACATTGGAAAATAAAAACTTCCCACTTATCCTATTGGATTACTAAGAGGGGGGGTGAATCAGTAATAGCGTAATTATAATCATTTTTATTCAAATGTTATGTCAATGTAGAATTATTATCCAATAATGAGCAGTAAGAAATAAACAATCACACATATACACAGTACACCAATGTTTTACATGGAAACCCAAATCGGGAGAAAACCACGGAATGCTTTTTCTTATATGTCTTGAAGAATTACATTCATTGGAAGCACCAACTTCCTTTTTTTTTCCAGCTACAACTGGAAGGAGGCTCCAACACCCTAGTTTCTCAGGCTACAACCCGAGGGAAGCTCCAACTCCCAATTCTCTGGCTACAACCAGAAGGAGGCTATAAACCCCAATGTTCTCCGACTACAACTGGAAGGTGGCTACAACCACTTGTCCTTGCCCCGTCCTGCCACCCTGAAGTAGAAGTATAATGATGGAACCACTATCACACTATCACTGTGAGATATACCACTGTAAACCTGTACCAATAAATCTAAACCATGCATCAACCATGCATCAACCTGTACCTCAACCTGTAATCAACCTGTACTATAAACAAGTGCATCAACCATGCACCAACCTATAATCAACTTGTACCATAAACAAGTGCATCCAACCATGTACCAATTATGTACCAATCATTGTCAACTACTCATCAACTATGACTCATGAATATGTACCAACATCATCAACTATATACCTCATGTATGTGCGCCAATTCATCAACTACTTGTCTCAACCATGTACTCAACATGTACCACAACCAAAATCCCTCATCAATTTCATCATCAAAATATGATTTGTAGCTCTGTAATAGACCTAGTGTATATGATCAAATTTCTGCAAACCTTCCTTAACTTAAAAAAACAAGAGACTAGCATTTTCATCAAACTTTTATTTAGTCTCACATGCCTAGTTTTGGATTAGTCAACAACCCTAACTTGAAGTAATCATAACTTTGAACCTGTAATGTATAAATATCTGAAACTGATACACAATGTTATTTAATGTGTTTAATGCAATTTCTCCAAGTTTCGCTACTTGGAACCTCTCATAAAATGAGTTATAGCAAAAATGGCATACCTTGCTGAATTATGGCTTATTCTAGAGAGTGACTTTGTAGAGCGTGCCCCGCACAACATATTTGATGAAATGATATGAAAATACTATAAAGAATACTAAAGAATGTACCCTAACCATCACATTTGGTCTCACTGAATTTGGATCTGTTATGAAGAAGTTATGACATTTTTACCCGAAACACCTGATTTTGACTAGTTTCAGGACTAGCCACAAACCCTATTTTCCACGGAGTGTAACTCCAAAAATACAACGACCCACAACCTGAATTTTTTTTCACAGATACTTGGATATTTTTTCTCACTTTCATAGCAATTTCACGGTATGAATAATTATAGAAAAAAATTTATAGCGAAAATGGTGATATGACCTGTAAATAACATACCTTAGAAAGCATCATCAAAAGAATTTATCCTTCCTTGCATTTCGGCCTTCTTTTCTACACCTTCACTCAGAATTCCGGTTTAGATATCCTTGGTTACCTCAGACACATATATATATTCAATATTCTCAAGTGTGATTCAAATGAGAGAGCTTGCCTCTTAATTATACTCTCCAAGTAGCTTCCTTAAAAACATCTTCTAGGTCACTTTGCCCACTTTCCTTATTTTAGGGTCGGGTCCACTTTTAATTTCTCCATTAAATTTATTATTGAAATAATTTATTTTGTATTCACTTTGAATTATAATACACTCATCACTTCACTTTATTATTTACCTTTTAAAATCTCTTAAACC
>ML835388.1:48504-62541 GCA_009831015.1 Picea engelmannii | reverse complement strand
TTTTCTCATCAAATGTTTGTAGCCTGTTTTGTAGAGGTCCTTTCTAGGGTTTTCACTTTGGTTTGTGAAGTTGTTTGGGTTGATATTTGATGCTTATAAATTCCTATTGTCTTTATTTGGGCTTGAAACTTTTTCATAAATGTGAAATTTCCCTTTCTAGCAGTTTGTTTGTCGGGACAATTTGAGTGATTTCTATTTCTCCCTGTCTTTTCTTGGATTCTTCTCCGCATTTTCTTGTACTCCTTGGATGCTTGTTGGTCATCAAATCCTTCATTGAGTTCTTGTTAGGAAAATTTTCTACTTGTTTTCTTTCAGTTCTCATTGCTTTGAGTGCATGCTTTGTTTGAAACCTTTCTCACTTCGTGTCTTTTGCATCTGCATATGACTCTTTCTTCTGATTGAAAGTTGTGGAGCATTAAAGGATTTGTATTTATTTCTTTATACATTAGAATCAAACAAATAATATAGATGCATTCTTTCTTTTGGGTAGTGAAACTAGATTTCATTTAAAGTAGCGAAATTGCATGGTATTGCAATGGTATGCAATGGTATGTGTTGGAGCCACCTTGGTTTTTCTAGCCTGCCTTGAATTTCATGTCTTGATGCTCGAAATCGAAAGATGGTTTTCGTATTTTCCATTTGTGGTTTCAAAATCTCTGAAGTATTATCACACGAGTGGCGATAGTTATTGTACTCTCGAAGATAGTTCTACTTTTCATCAAAACTTTTTCCCCCTTTGTTCTATCTCAGGATTTCGTATGTTGGATGCTATAGATCACATAGTTCATGAGTACCGAGCAACGAAATAGAGAAATCATTTTAAAATTTTACCCAGGGTAGTAACAAGAGTAAAATTTTCCTAAATCACGGTTAAACATCATTGGTTTTTCGCGTCTCGGCGTTTACTAAATCCAAAAGTCTTATTGTCATAACCCTGATAGCCGAAACCACTAGTTTCTTATTTTAGTAACCCGTGTCAAGGTTAAAGGTAAAAGCTTAGCCATGGTTAAGTTCTGTCGGAAATTCGCAACTCGGCGTGTTCTCTTTTAAAAATATACACTGTCTAAGCCCCGAGTCGTGAAGTCGCGATAAAGATATGAACATAATTAATTAAACACTTAATCTGAGTTTATCCTCCCTTTTAATAAAAACGAATCATCGCGATCTCACGGTTTCGCAACTCGGCATGAAAATTTCCCGGAAACTATACCTTTGAAGCTCTGAGTCGCGATATGGTGATATAAATAATTACGTAATTAATTAAGCACCTAATCACAATTATGTTTTTATTAACCAAAGTCAATCATTGCAATTTCGGGTGTTAGAGGTTCAAAGGGTTAAAGCAAAAATTCCTGATACAACAAGTACCGAAAGATTAATTAACTGTGGTAAAACCGGATTAATTGAGTTAAACCAGTATCTCCCATGATTTGATGCATGCATGATTTACGAGGTAGTCTTAATTCTTCCTTATGCCAACTGACGTTTCGAACCACCAAAATTTATGGCATTAATTAGAAACAAGGCGAATCAACAAATAAAGATTGGGTTTTTATTGCTAAATTTATTTTGAAGCGTGATTTGACTGATCTATTCTTAAAAAGTACCGAGTTTTCGAATATCTAGAGTTGTTATTCATTATAACAAATTCATTTATATATTACGCAGAGCACACTTTCTCAGCAAGCTAATTTCTGTATGTATACGTATTTTTATCACAGAAGAGCTAAAGTAGAATCTCCCGTCATGGCCCCACGAAAAGCGTCTAAATCCAGCGTCGAGGTTTCAGGACAAGGTTCAAACAATGTCACTGATACTTCACCTCGAAGTGTCGACTCTGTCCCGAACTGGTCATTCATTTCTGATGTTCTGTAGCTCGAATTAGTGGATTATTCTGATGATTCCAGCGACAATGAAAAAGATGACATAACCACCAAATATAAGATCGTCATTCAATCGGGAATGCATAAAGTAGCGGCGAGGCCACGACTGCTCCCTTACTATGATATGGTCCGGTGGGCATTAGACCATGTGGACATACCAACCAGAACCATCATGAATGACTAGAAGGTCACCATCGGGACTTTCAGACCTGGACATCTGGAAGCTATGTACAAGTTGCCCACAGTGTCCGACCTTACATATGATGCCGAATTCTTGGAGAAGTTCAAATAGAAGGAATGTGTGCAGTATGATAAGACTATGTCTATCTTAATAAGAGATTGGGTTTCACACCCTGCGAAGTTTAGGGCAGACAGTAATGGTATATATTCAATAGCTTCCTTGGAACCACAGTTCAAGTATGTAGCTATGATGACCTGCAGATTATACGAGAAAGAGGACACCTCACATTTCTTTCTTCAATGGGTGCCTCTAATACTTCAAGTCACCGAAGGCTGTTCCTTCAACTAGGTGAAAATGATGTCTGATAGCTTGACCAGTTGGATTACAGAGTATCGAGCGCAGAAAGAGAGCAGAAAGATTTCTTCATTTTTTATGTTTGCATACATTATGGATGTTGTGTGCTTTCTAACACCATTTCCCTTAATGAGCTGGAGTTGGACTCCAGTAGAGGCCGAGCCCATCCACGTATATCATTTCAAATTGTGGGAAAACAAAGCGGCAGATTTCGTATATGAAATCTTCAACTGGGTGATAGTACTGTTGCATGTTACTATTTTCGGCCACCCGCCACCCAGGATCTCGAACAATGTAGTGATGAATTTGAGCAGTATAGATGACTGGTATGTAGAAGCCGAATTCTCATATCTCAGAGTTTTCGGGGCTTTTGTTCCCCCGCATGCATTGCCATTATTCATCCCTGACAAGTTGGCTTGTCGTGAAGTTCCTAGACAAACGATAATCAGTGGCATAAGCAAGGAGCTTAAGGGGTACTCAAAGAAGGTATGGCCACCTTTTCCTGTTCATTTAAATTCATATTCTTTGTTAGATTTTGGGCATGCTAAAGCTGAGGCAGCAGCCTTGGAAGACCTAAAATTGGTCCTTATTGAATTCAAGAAGCATGATCTGCAAAGGGTCGTGAGTAATCATTTGGCCAGTTGCGGACTCAAGAGATTTGAACACAAAAATTCACCCTCGGATGACATTTTCTAAGGCGCAAGATCTTATGCCGAGATTTTAGCTCGGATACAAATCTTGGCACCTGAAGAGAGGGCCAATGTTATGAAATTCCAAGAACACTGACGCAGTTGTCTTCTCGCAGTATTACGGGGTGAGAATCTGAGTACAACGGAGGTGAAACAAAAAGATGTCGAAGGCTCCAAAGATGCGACTCTCGGTCAAGAAAAACACCAGCACGGGGAAGAGAAAACTAAGAGTATGAAAGCAGAGATAAAGACTCTCGACCCGCCGAAGAAGCAGACTCTGGTTACTACTCCAGGGCAATCAGCAAAGCAAATCAGAGATCCTATCGCATCCATTAATCCCTTGCAGTCAACTCAGGGAAATATTGACGCAGGGTGGATCTTAAATGAAGAATTGAGGCCTATAAGGGTGGAAGAGCTCCCTCCAAATGAGTTCTTCTTTGATAAGAAGAGAAAGGCAGTGGTAAAGAGAGAATTCTATCAGGAAGGGGAATCGACAGCCAAGAAATACAAAGTATTGTGATGCAGGAGTATCTCTCCACGTCAGCCAGCCAACCACATCAGCGAATTCGAATCGCGTGATGAAGAGAGGCGTAGTCCTCATTTTGATTTAAAATTGAATGTAATTAAATGTTTAAGCTGTTGAGCTGTGAAGCCATGCCTTTGTGCAGGTTGTAGATAGATAGGCCTTTAATGTTTGTAAGGATGAAATCTATATCCGGATAGCGGACTAGACAACTCATTCAATGTAATTGAATAGGGTAGGTAGATTGGAGGGAAGAGCTCGAAGAGCCCCCTCAGGTAAAAAGACCATTGCATCTCATTTTTTAGAAGAGAGAAGAGTTGAGTAGAGGAGAGAGGAGTTGATAGAGAAGAAAAAAGGAGTCGAGACCTTGTTACAGGCCATGCTCAGGAACACCTTGTAAAAACAGGCATTTTCCATTTAATATAAACAGAAGCAGTTTTTCCTGCATGTATTTCTGTGTTATGTGGATGTCTGTGAGTGTTCTTTATATGATGTATATGTAGCTGTGCATTTGTAGGAGTATGTATGATTTCAGGTGAAGGTATTTGAGGTTTCATGTCAGGAGGGCATGACAGAGTATTGCGGTATTTGAATACCAGTGCACTGAAGCACTTCTGAATTCTGCGGGTTCAGACAAAGACGTGTTGCGAGCACAAGAACTGGAATCGATAACTCAAAGAAAGACCTGTGAGGTTTATTAATACCTCAGGAGGCAAGGTTGTGGGAGAGAAACACAATTGTAGACAGAAGCTCTGAGGAGTTTTGTGGAGCTCTGCCAGGTGGGCATCGAGCCAGTGCAAGGAATGCACAGAGGAAGAACTCTGCTGTGAGTTCTTAAGAAGTTAGAATCATTGAGGATTCTTGACACTCTGCCAGGTGGGCATTGAGACATTGTGCAAACAGGAACAGGGAGAAGAGAAATCTTTGAGTTCTGGAATTTAGAGGAAGAATCCATTGAAGGATCTTCACAGGGTTGCTGAACACCCTGCAGACTCAGCAAGAGGTTGCTTGAACAGAGGGATAGCCAGGAGGGCATCCAATTTCTCCATCTGTGGGAGAAATAAGAAGGATTTATTTTCCTTAGAGAACTGAGTGTTTGAGAAGCTCAGGAGAGATAACACTTTGTGTGCGTGAAGACTCTGCAGAGGTGAATAAGTCAAATAATCCCTTGGGGATTCAAAGATAAGCTCAGGAGGAGTAGTGTTTTCAGCGCACGGAGCTATAACTGCAAGGAACGCAGAGGTCGAAGAACTCTTTGGAGAGTTCAGAGTGCTCCAATCTCAGGAGGAACAACATCATGGAGAACGCAGGCGAGGCTTAAAGCCGAGAGCTCGCAGGAGAAACAAGACAAAGGTCGAGGCCTTTGAGTTTTGGTAAATCCTCCCAAGGCTGGGAAGAAAGTGTGCAAGCTCAGGAGGGAGCACAATAGCCATCATATCGGCTAGAGAAAGAGATCTAGACCATTGGATTTCACACATCCAAGAGAGAGTAGGAGGAGCACACAGAAGAGGAGATCGTGAGCCATTGGATCTCACTCAGATACCCGTCAGCCGTTGGATCAGTTGAAGACGCGTGGATTTTAGTCTCTGGAGTGTGCATAGAAGAATGGATCTGAACCATTAGATCTAGAGTGAAGAACCCGACAACCATCGGAGCTGTAGGGAGCTGCACGAGGTTTAACTTCGTAAACATGAGGGTGAAAGTCCCGACGAGAGGCGTGGCCATCGGGATATTGGCATTCGTGAAATCAGGAATCACATAAGCGAGTGGTTAGACTTTGCATTTTGCGAAGTTCGAGACTTGATCTGAACCATCCATCCATTGGGGACGCATGTCAAAAGATCTGAAGGAGTCGGGGTTCGGCGTTTCCCAGATCCTGAAGAGAGGAAACTCATGCATTTTAGAAACGCGAAGTCCAGAATCCCGATAAGGTGGAAAGTTCCGCTGTGGGGCCAGCTGACGTCATATCGAGATATCGGGGATTTCGAGGACAGAGTGTCCATTTCATTTCAGCATTTGAAAGCCCAAAACCCCGAAAGGAGATAAGGCTATGGTCTTATGAGAGCTGGTCATATGGACTAGAGTGTAGCTAGGAGGGGCTAAGGCAGAAAAGGGCACATCGAAAAATCATAGATCAGGGATTCAGAAGGAAGAGAATTCTTGACATCGGGGATCACGAAACCCCGAAACCCAAAATTAAGTCGGGGGGAGTTCATGGTCGAGTGCAAAAGACCGTGAGGCAAAAGAAAAGGACCCGTGGATCAGGGTTTTAGCAGAGATTCCAGTAGGGAATCGATAGAGCCACTTCGGCTCAAGGAATTTAGACAGAATGATCCTTTTGACTAGGAGGTTGGGCGCAGAGACCCTGCGGGGTATGCGGCTACGTCAGTTGTGGTATCAAAGCCTGATTCTTGTCTGTATATTTCAGGCGAGGGAGGCAAAGGAAGAAGACAGAGTACTAAAACTCTGTAAGGATTTGTTTGCAGGTAGGCAACAATCCATAAGATAGTCAGGAGGACTATAGGAGAAGCTGAGGCACTCAGGTTTGTAGAGTGACAGCAGTAGATTTGCTAGGAGGGAAGACGGGGATAGCAACATGGCTATTGAAGGCCGTAGGTATGTTGGAAGGAAAAACCCAGAGCTGATGAGCACAACCAAAAGGGGGAAGGAACTTGCCGAGATCAGGGCAAGAATGGAAGAGCTTGAACTATGGATGCAGTAGAAAACCAAGCTGAGATGGGTATATGAATGGCCCATGATGAAGTCAAAATCAAATTGGCCAGTCAAGGAGTTGATGGCTAGAAGACAACGTAGACTGTTAAGAAGGTGGTTGAGGCATGCTGAAAACCTCAACGGACCGGAAGAAATGGTTCATATATGTGAACCAGAGACTGGGGAAATTCTCGATGAAGAGAATAAAATGGGATCAGCTGAAGATCTCAAGAACTGCCAGAAAGGTAGAGAGGAAATTCCAAATTGCCAGGTGGGCAAGGAGTTGATATCGACTGAAGATCTCACAGACTGTTAGGATGACAGCCAAGGAATTTCACATTGCTAGTTGGGCAATGATATGAGGTCGCTGCGGGATCTCGAAGACTGCCAGGAGGGTAGTAGAAGCATCCCATATTTCTAGGTGGGCAGGGATGAGCAGATGAGACTATCTAAGGGTCTCATGAACTCAGAAGTGAGTTGAAATCATCCTGAGGAGCTGACAGAGCAGGTGAGCTCAGAGATAGAGTTGGATCAGCAGATGCAGCTGACAGAAGAGGAATATCGGAGAAATCTATGATTGGGGGAATCGAGGTATTCCTACCACTTGCCCAAGGCGAGGCAGAAATTTGTGTTGTAGATGCAACAACAACAGAAGGACAGCTAGCTGAAACTGTCAGGGAAGAAGGATTGGAGCAGATATCTGAGGCTACCCAAGTAGGATAGGATAATGAGCATTCTGAGAAGTGTCTCAATGCATTCAGCCAGGAAGCTGAGGAAGCTGTAGCACTGAAGCTGACAGCAGAAGAAGATGAAGAGAATGATGAACATTCCGAGGAATGGCTCAATATTTTCAGCCAGGAGACTGAAAAGACTGCAACATGGGAGTTTGCTGAAGAAAAGGTAGAAGAAGTAGACAACATTAGTTTGGTTGATTTGTATAAGAAAATTGAAGCCCTGGAGAGAAGGGTGAAGGTGAAGAGCGTGCACATCCAACAGGTAAAGTTGGAAGTTGATGAAGAAGGCATGGGAGATCGCGATGATCTACTTATGTGATGAAAGTTTTTGCAGATGAGAAGACTACATGAATAGGGCTAGCCATTGGAGAAGCTGGACGAAATGATTGACATGATCAGGAAGATGATGATTCGGTCAGCAGAAAGTATCAACAAGGAGAGGCTGAGCAGAGATAAGGAAGAAGCAATAGTGCAGAAGCAGGAGCAACAGCAGTAGAAAGATGAAGCAGATGAACAACTCCAAAGGATGATTTGGGATCCAGGAGGATTTCAACAGCTGAGATGGGAAGCCCATGAGTAGGAGCTCATGAATTTTGTAGTTGAGGATTATGATGCAGGAGCAACTCTCCACGTCATCCAGCTAGCCACATCAGTGAATTCGAATCGCGTGATGAAGAGAGGCGCAGTCCTCATTTTGATTTAAAATTGAATGTAATTAAATGTTTAAGCTGTTGAGCTGTGAAGTCGTGCCTTTGTGCAGGTTGTATATAGATAGGCCTTTAATTTTTGTAAGGATGAAATCTAGATCCAGATAACAGACTAGACAACCCATTCAATGTAATTGAATAGGGTAGGTAGATTGGAGGGAAGAGCTCGAAGAGCCCTCTCAGGTAAAAAGACCATTGTGTCTCATTTTGTAGAAGAGAGAAGAGTTGAGTAGAGGAGAGAGGAGTTGATAGAGAAGAAAAAAGGAGCCGAGACCTTGTTACAGGTCGTGCTCAGGAACACCTTGTAAAAACAGGCATTTTCCATTTAATATAAACATAAACAGTTTTTCCTGCATGTATTTTTTTGTTATGTGGATGTCTGTGAATGTTCTTTATATGTTGTATATGTAGTTGTGCATTTGCAGGAGTATGTCTACTTTCAGGTGAAGGTCTTTGAGGTTTCATGTCAGGAGGGCATGACAGAGTATTGCGGTCTCTTAATACCAGTGCACTAAAGCACTTCTGAATTATGTGGATTCAGACAAAGACATGCTGCGGGCACGACAACTGGAATCGATAACTCAGAGAAAGACCTATGAGGTTGCTTAATACATCAGGAGGCAAGGTTGTGGGAGAGAAACACAATTGCAGACAGAAGCTCTGAGGAGTTTTGTGGAGCTCTGCTAGGTGGGCATCGAGCCAGTGCAAGGAATGCACAGAGGAAGAACTCTGCTATGAGTTCTTAAGAAGTCAGAATCACTGCAGATTCTTGACACTCTGCCAGGTGGGCATTGATACATTGTGCATACAGGCACAGGGAGAAGAGAACTATTTGAGTTCTGGAATTTAGAGGAAGATTCCACTGAAGGATCTTCACAGGGTTGTTGAATACCCTGTAGACTCAGCAAGAGGTTGCTTGAGCAGAGGGATAGCCAAGAGGGCATCCAATTTCTCCATCTGTGGGAGAAAGAAGAAGGATTCATTTCCTTAGAGAACTGAGTGTTTGAGAAGCTCAAGAGAGATAGAACTTTGTGTGTGTGAAGACTCTGCAGAGGCGCAGAAGTCAAAGAATCCCTTGGGGATTCAAGGATAAGCTAAGGAGGAGTAGTGCTTTCAGTGCATGGAGCTATAGCTGCAAGGAACGCAGAGGTCGAAGAACTCTTTGGAGAGTTCAGAGTTCTCCAAGCTCAGGAGGAACATCGTCGTGGATAACGCATGCGAGGCTTAAAGTCGAGAGCTCACAGGAGGAACCAGACAAAGGTCGAGGCCTTTGAGTTTTGGTAAATCCTCCCAAGGCTGGGAAGAAAGTGTGCAAGCTTAGGAGGGAGCATAGCAGCTGTCATATTGGCTAGAGAAGGAGACCTGGACCATCTTATTTCACACATCCAAGAGAGAGTAGGAGGAGCGCACAAAAGAGGAGATCGTGAGCCATTGGATCTCACTCAGATACCCATCAGCCATTGGATTAGTTGAAGATGCACGGAGTTTAGTCTCTGGAGTGTGTGTAGAAGAACGGATTTGAACCGTCAGATCTAGAGCAAAGAACCCGACAACCGTCGGAGCTGTAGGGAGCTGGATGAGGTTTAACTTCATAAACAGGAGGGTGAAAGTCTCGACGAGAGGTGTGGCCATTGGGATATCGACATTCGTGAAATCAGGACTCACATAAGCGAGTGGTTAGACTTTGCATTTGGTGAAGTCCGAGACTCGATCTGAACCATCCATCCATTGGGGATGCGTGTCAAAAGATCTGAAGGAGTCGGGGTTGAGCGTTTCGTGGATCCTGAAGATAGGAAACTCATGCATTTCGGAAACACAAAGTTTGGAATCCTAATAAGGTGGAAAGTTCTGCTGTGGGGCCATCTGACGTCATATCAGGATATCGGGGATTTCAAGGACAGAGTGTCCATTTCATTTCAGCATTTGAAATCCCAAAACCCCAAAAGGAGATAAGGCTGCGGTCTTATGAGAGCTGGTCATATGGACTAGAGCGTAGCCAGGTGGGGCTAAGGCAGAAAGTGGTGCATCGGAAAATCGAAGATCGGGGATTCAAGAGGAAGAGAATTCTTGACATCGAGGATCACGAAACCCGAAAACCCGAAATTAAGTCGGGGGGAGTTCACAATCGAGTGTAGAAGACCATGAGGCAAAATAAAAGGACCCGTGGATCAGGTTTTTAGCAGAGATTCCAGTAGGGAATCGAAAGATCCGCTTCGGCTCAAGGAATTTAGACAGAATGATCCTTTTGACCGGGAGGTCGAGCGCAGAGACCCTGCGGGGTATGTGGCTGCATCATATTGACTGATGGGAAGGACAAGAAGAATGAATAGTTCGCAACGAAAATAGCTGGGACATTAGGGGCATATGCCACAATGAATCAATTTTCAGTCAGGGTTTTGAAAAACCAGCTAAAACAAAAAAATTGCCTCATCAAAACCCTGGAAGCTAGACTAGCCATAGCAGTGGAGGCTGCCAAAGACCAGGTGAGTGTAGGGATAGAGCAAGCAAGGTTGGCTGATAAAAGTGAGATAGAGCTGCTCAAGACTAAGCTCAAACAAGGAGAGTTGGAGGTTTGGGATGGTCAGATACAAGCGGGGGCCAGCAAAAAGATTTGATCGAACAACTACAGGCTAGAGTGGAAATCACCGAAAGTAAAGTGATAAATATCGGGATGTTCTAGTCCCAGGCGATGGAGATTCAGAGCAGAGTTTCTGCGGCCCAACAAAATTTACTCGCCAAGGTAGCAGTGATTCAGGAAAACTGCTTACTGGTTAATCAATATTTGGAAAATTTATCTGTTAGAGAAAAAGAAGCTGGAGCAACACGAGTCACTTTTCAAGAGGCTGTGATAGCTACAAACAACAGGGAATCGGGAAGTATTCCCAGGTTTCCCATTTCAGAGCAGACCAAAGGAAATATTCTATTAAAGGAATGGGAGCACAACATCTCAGAAGGTAAGCTGCAAGCCAAGAGGGTAATGAAATCCTTACAAGAGGCTTTTAGTTCTATAGATGGTAATCTGTTAGACATTGTTAGCGAAGGTAATGCCGAGACATTGATTCAAATGAATATGGTGAAAATCTCACTTGATTTAATGGAAAAAGAGGAAAGAGAATCGGCAGAGATCTCACAAGTGACTATGGCAGACATAGTCCAAATAGATAAATGTATGATTAAACCAAGTGTGCAATTGTGCACCATAGACATCATAGACATACAGATGGAAGAAAGGTTACCACAATTAGCCCGAGATTGTTACTCTTTTGAAGCCAATTGTCAAGCAGAATCGTCAAGGCTGATATCTCGGATGGTTGAAAGATGTGTCACCTGTACCGAGCATGCGTGAGGACAAGCTTCTGGCACCAAATAAAGACAGAGAAGAAGAAATGGAATGATTGCTCTACTCCCTATCATAACTGAAAATTTTGCAACGATTGAGATTCCATCTTATTGTAAAATTGTATAAATATACCATAGAAAGAAAGGAACCATGCTAGACCTTTTTGTGTCAATTGTAATAGAGGTTTTACATTTTGAGAGTTAATATAAAGCAAATCCGAAGATTCTAAATTCCGTCACGACTGTGTTATGAGTTTGTTTTCTTGTATCTCATATTTCGTTTCATTTCATATTTGTATCTGATGAATGCTTCGCTATAATTTAGTACAACCTCTACTATAGTGAATGAATTTTGGTTTTCTATATTGTTTACTATTTTTCATCTGTACCGGATATTAGTAGGTATAAGACCAGTCAACATTTTCATAATTCTATATATATTTTATGCTTCATCGGGTTATTTCTTTACATTTTTCTTCTTCTGTTTATATGTGAGATTCTCCCTTGATAGGAGCCTTACTCGATAGACAACTTAATGTTTTCTCCCACCTGATACATTTTATTAAAATATAACCCAGTTACAGGAAGGAGCCTTTGATTTGCACCCCTTTTTCATTCCTGAAACTGTAAACTCTCTTTTATATGACCGAATTGAGATAGCATTTAAATTCCCTCTGAGGTTTTCTTATTTTACTGTTCCTCCATGACTGTCCCTATATCAAGACAGCCTAATATCGAACCCAGACTATCAGATAAAACACATATTGCCTTAAACCTTTTTGATACTATCCTTATAACAACCACTACCTGGGTTGAACTCGAACGATCATGGGCGGCGATTGAACGAGATATAAACTCCAGGAATAGTTGGAAGCTAGACAACGCCAACACAAAAATCATCCCTGGTTTCCCTTGCCAAAGGTTGACGTTTCTATTTTCTCTACCTTTTACTCACTTTTGGATGCCTAGACACTATACTTATAAGCCTTGAGTACAGACTCTGGAACAACATCTTTTTGGCGCCGTTTCCAGGGACCGAAGTTACGAAATCTTTTTCCCTGAGAAAATGACATTTATTTCGTTGAAAGTGCCACCCTTTGATAGTGAACAAAGAGTGCACACCTCTTAAAGGATTTCCAATCTTTCACTTGGTGACTCCATGATTAATAAGCTGGCATCTGGATGAAGGAATACCAGGAAAAACCCGGATGGTAAACAGACCACACCCGTTACCAACCTTGATAAAATTTTAAAGACAAGAGGATCTCTTAAGACGACCCCCGCAGTCTATCAGCCTAAACACCCGCAACTGAAAACCAAAAGTTCTTTCGAACCTTCGACTTCACGCAAATCTCTCTTCGACATTAAGGATCTAACATTGAATCAGTCTGAAGTTAGAAGAGAAACTACTCTGATAACCCCTGCAGAACATAAAGGAAAAAGTCCCGCAGAAAATTTATATACTGTCGATATATCATCAGTTGAATTTCATGACCCCACATAGTCTCAAAGAATATTTCACACATCCATCTTCCACACCCATTGGTTCCCCTGACTATGTCTCTTGCAAGTCTGAAGAGCCAAGCCCTCACATCCCTTACCAGTCTCCCTTGGATTTTTCACCCTGCGAAGAAAGTAAAGATTCACTTTTAGTCTTTCAAAACCCCCTTTACAACTCTCCACTAATAATGATGGCATCCATCGAAGGAGGAGGTGAAGGGGTTATCGGAGGAGGAGGGGGAGGAGCTCCTGGAGGAGGAGCTGGAGGACAAAGGTCTGCCCCACCTCCCAGAGTGTTTGCGAAAGTGGTAGTAAGATATGCTCCTTTGGTATTGCCCATTCCTCTGCATGACCTTCCCGAAAATTATATAAAAAATTTGCCTAAATTCACTGGGGAAGGAGATCTGACCGTAACCGAACACATTAATTTCTTTGATCAATTTGCAGAAATCCTAGGTATCGAACATGAGGACGTATATTCGAGGCTTCTTGTCCAAACCTTTGAAGGCCAGGTCCGAACTTGGTTTTAGAGTCTACCTGCAGCATCTATCTTGTCTTACAATGCCTTGGAAGATGCTTTCCTTAGACAATAGGGCGAAAGAAAGGACAACCTATATTATTTAACCGAATTTGGGTCTTTAAGAAAAAAGAATCCAGAAATGGTTATGGAGTTTATTCAAAGATTCAACAAGCTGTATAACAAAATCCCAGCCGAGGTTAGACTGTCCCAACCCGCAGCCAAAGTAACTTTCGTAGGGGCTTTCGAACCGGATTTCACACTCCTTTTGCGAGAAAGAAGGGGAACCACTCTAAACTGAATGCAGGATGATGCTGTAGAAATTGAGTCGAATATGATGGCTTCTGGTAAGCTTAAAGCTAAAGTAGAAATGGGAAACCGAGAAACTAAACGCTTTAGAGAACAAGCAGGGCTGTCAGGGTCTAATAGATCCATAGATGACAAAGTAGATGATATGGCCAGGGTAATTAAGGAACTGTCTAATAAAATATCCAGAATGGAGCTAGAACAGGCCAAAGCTAATTCTTTCGCCAAAAAGGATTTCAAGAGGAACCCCAACCCCCCGAACCAACAAAGACAGATAAAAAATGAAGATCAAAAAATACAAGCTCCCCTAAAGAACGAAAATTTTATAGGAGAGAATGATCTCCAAGATTTCGGAGATTCGGATAATGATCTCACGAACTTTGGTGATGACTGTACACAACCATATTTGACTAGAGAAGATTATGAAAGATCTCTAAACACTCAACAACCATCGGCTAAGGGTGAAGAAAGAGATAATCTTGACCTTTGTGGCTCTCAACAAGAAACTGAAATGATAATGGCCAAGGTCCAACCTAAGTATAACTTCATATCTAAGAGTAAGCCCATTTCAACTACTCAACCTAAGAAAATT
>ML835387.1:51584-74532 GCA_009831015.1 Picea engelmannii | reverse complement strand
ATTTACTTTGGAAAGATAGTAGTGAATTTAAAGGATCACACTAGGTTAGGTGGAAGAAGCTAGATGGCCCTAAGGCATTGAGGGGGATGGGGTTTAAAACACATTCACCATTTTGGTCAGTCCTTTGTAGCAAAGTCCTTATGAACTATACTTACAAAGGATAGTCTCTCAAGCAGAATCTTGGTTCAGAAGTATATCTAAGTGCTTGATTATTTGGTTGAAGGGATTAGGAAAGAGCATAAATCAATCCAAAATATGTATAATTAATGGAAGGGTTTTTCATCATATTTTGCTGTAATAGGCTCTTATTTGTCTTGGTGTGTGTGTAATGGAATGCAAGTGAGGATCGGGGTTGATGCTATAATGGGATGTAACAAGAATATATTCCTTATTCGAGTGCTTGTACACCATTTACAAGAGATTGGGAGAACAAACCTTAATTTAATAAATAATTTTATGGAAGCTACCCTATGGAAATAAGGTTGGTTGAGTTATGATGATCTAGGACTTGGCAGTGATCTAGCGAGGCACTAGGATATTTTTGTATCAGAATTACATAGGGCTCAGATGATATTTTGTGGGAGTTAAGATTAACTTATTTAGGGGTTGAACAAGCAAGGAGGTTCCTTTACTGCAAATCTAGGGTATGGAGTGCTTTTTTTAATTGGTGATGTGGTAGTTCATTGGTGGTTGAAAGATTTGTTGAAGGTGAAATCACCTACCAGATCAAAACTTCCCATGTGCTTAGCTTTGCCAAATAGGGTCCTGACTTGGGACCATTTACAAAAACGAGGTAAGGTGTGACCTAGTAGGTTCTCCTTGTGTAAACTTCAAGAGGAAATAAACTCCCATCTATTCCTAAATTGTGCTTATTCCTTTCAATTTTAGTGAGAGGTTGAAGGGTTTCTTGATTTTTACACTCTATGGCATGGGTAACTATTGAAGCTTGCTTCTAGTCTTGGTTCTTAGGGAAGGAATTGGAAAGTATTTGAGAAGTTCCATATTTTTTTGCGGGGGGGCGAGATTTTGCTTGTGAGGAATTCCTCTCTATTAGAGGATAAACAACTCCCTAGTTTCCTAGTCTCTACTTAGGTGACAGAATTACTTCCCTATTACAAGGAGGTCCCCAAAAACATTTCTCCTAGGGGTCTAGTAGAAATACAAGTTGATAAATCTATTCCTTGGGGAGATTTTGATGGATCTTCTCAATGAAAAAATGGTATTGTTGGTCTTGGGTTTTTCTTCCTTCTTTATTTCTAATTCATACCATTTTCATTTCAAAGAAAATATGGGCAGTCAGACCAATAAACTTGGATAACTTATGGATTTTTTTTATACACTAAAATTTTCCTTGGGCAAAGGTATGAGATCCTTATAGGTATTTAGTGATTCCCTTTTGGTCATAAATTGGATGTGTGAGCAGGCCCATATTCAAAACATTGGACTACTTGTTGTAGCTAAACAACTAAAGGACACTGTTAGATCTTTCCAGGATATTAAGTTCACTCATATTACAGAGAGAACAATTAGGTCATTGATAAACTTTCCAAAGAAGATCTAAAGTTAATGGAGAATCATTTTGTCTTTTTTGAATTTCACGATGGCCATTATGTTATTATTAGATATTCGTATATTGATGTAATTTGAAGTTTCCATTTATGATCAAGTCTATAATATGTCACTAAGGGACCTATTGGTAATAATTATCTATAGTCTTTTTATCAATATTTAGCTTAGATCTCTTTTTTTTAGTATTTAATTCCCCCTTCAAAGATCTTTTGGATAATGCTTGGAACACCTTATGATTATTCTTCTTTCAAAGATCTTTTGGATAATGCTTGGAACACCTTATGATTATTTTTCTATTCTACTTGTATAATAAAAAAGGGTTGTATGGCAGCATAGTCCCTACCAGGCAAGTGTAAAAAAGAGCAATAGCAATGAAATTTAGTTGATGGGATCTTCTACGGTGAAAAACGTTTTCTAAGATTTTAAAAAATGGAGAACCAAAAATATAAATTTAATAACCTAGAAAGATTGGAGAAGTATCTAGTTATAAAGGCACCGATGAAACATGCTTGGCACTTTGAATTAGGACCACCACAACTATTTTTCTTATTTAAATTTGTAACAACTTAGTCCCTTATAATACATAATGATATGAGAGAATTTAATAGGTCTTATCCCAACATATGCTTCAACATCACTTCAAGATGCTCTGTTTGAAGCTATCTACGAAGGAGTTACATAGAAAATTGATATTTATCAATTTAAAATAGAAAATGTAGTTCTCGTTAATCAAATCTAGCATTGAAAAGAGGGACGATGAATGGTTTAATTAATGTTTCATGAAATCCTTCAAAATACAAGTCCTTCTAGTTATGGAATACAGTTATTTCAGTCATCGTAATGCCACAGAAAGAGACACTGATAATAATGGTGTATATCTGAGTACAAAATCAAGTCGATACAAGTATTTTATCCTCCTCCCTAGGAACCACTCTGAGAAGCTATGCTTTGTAACCTAATTTCCTTATCTTTTTAGCGACATCCATAGGATCTGCATCTCCCAACGCAGTTAGCGTTCCCTCTTCCTTGTTTACTTCAATGGAATCCACTGAAATACAGAAGTCGTAGAATTATGAAACCAATAAAAAACAACAAACACATACGAAATGGCATGTAATGTCATAAATAGAGGTAGTGAATATTCATGCCTCTGGACCCTACAACATCCTTCATAGCCCTTCTCTTGATTTTCTCATCCTCGACGGTCGATTTAAACACCATTTTCTTCACATAATGGTTCATCACGTTCATACAAAATATTCAATCAATTCCAAAAATAATTGTAACATATTAATAATATGGGGAATGTATATACCTTCGACATTTTGATAGTCGCAGAAGAAGTAAAAAAATTTAATATCTCAATGTCCAGGAAGACCAAACTAGCATACGGGCCTTAAACGATGTTTTTTTGTGTCTGAAAATAGTTGTGATGAGTGATTTATTGGTAGATTCATGCATAAGGTAAATAGTTATAGGCGAGGAAAGTTAGTTTTTGGTATAGAACTCTCACTTCAGTGAAGGTTTTGCATTTATGTGGGAAGGCTAAGAGGGAAGGAAAAGTATTGACTAGCTGCTTACTGATCGGGATGAATGTGCACCCTATGCTTTAGGAATTTCTTGGTTAATCAAATCCTAAAGATGAAAATAATAGTAATATAGATGAACCAAAACACTTTAACGTAAATATGCATCATCGATGTATCACTAAATGGAGCACTTAGGCATAGGCACAGATATCATGTGAAACGACACCTACAACGACTCACCTCGTTGAATTCGTAAATCTTAGTGTGATTCTAAATATTGAATTAACAGAACCCAAATCCCACATGACACAGAAAGATTATAAAGATGAAAACAAATTTAAAAGAAAGAAATAAGGAAGTTTTGTGTATTACACTTGTACACAAATCCTTTTGAATGAATGGCCTCGGCCATGGAAACTCTCAAATATTCGGGAATCAAAGTATGCCTCCGTAATTCTTTTGTTTCTATGTTACATCTGCAAAGAATTACCTTGCTAAATTCTTAAATCTTAGTGTGATTCTAAATATTCAATTAACAGAACCCAAATCCCACATGGCACGGAAATATTAGAAAGATGAAAAGAAATTTAAAAGAAATAAAGAAGGAAGTTATGTGTATTACAATTGTACACAAATCCTTTAGATCAAACGCCCTCTGCGATGGAAGCTCTCAAATATTTGGGCATCATAGTATGCCTCTATAATTATTCTATGTTTATGTTTCGTCCATGCAAACAAAGACTTCTGGGAGGCTCCATTAAAGGAGATTTGATCACCATGTGGTAAAGCTCAGTATTTTGCTTTCTGGTAACATGCGAACAAGTAGAATCTCTTGCCTATGATTCCACCATGGCACTAACAACCCTAGAAGGGAAATGTTCGAGTAAAGTGTGGTTTCAAAGGTTCAATGGAGATGTTCAAGAAAAGTGTGGTTTCATAGGATCAATGTAAGGTTAGTGTGAGAAGAGATGGTGCATAAAGACTGAAATGAATGTGAAGGATTCTCAACATGCTCGGTATACAAACCACGCTAAAGGGAGGATGATGCATCGACTACAGGAAGATGTGTAGACTTCATTAACCTATAATGTTGTTGTAGTGCATCTACTGCAGTAACCTATAACCTATAATTATGCTCTGATCTGCAGTGCATGGACTGCAGTACCCTATGATGTTCCAAAGCTATCCACAGATATCCACAGCCAGGAAATGGAACAAGAGGAAGAGTGTGGGGTGCTCAAACAATGTTCCAGAGCTATCCACGGCTAGGTAAGGTCAAATGATGTTCTAGAGCTATCCATAGCCAGAGAACGACTAGAGAATTTCCTTGCATGCAGACTGTCGCATTGTTGCATGCAATACCACCTCTACACCTCGCCTCGACTACATTTCTCTGCAACCTCGACTACATTGAGTCATCCTCGACTTCACAGTAGATGTTATGGAAATTTATTGCTCATCAGATTAGGACCAAACATCCAAGAAGAATCTAGAATAAAATAACATATACTCAGCCCAAGTCCCAGAGATACGTCGTCGGGTCGGAAATAACATCTTCATTTCCATAGCCAATAGAAATACAAATAAATAAGAATATTTATTTTATTTAAGTGTAGAAATCCAAATTATAAAAAAGCCTTTAGATAAAATGAAGATCAAGGATGAATTAATATATGTCAAGGCTCTGAATCATCACTATAATCCCTGCACTTCCCTCTAGGGACTAAAGTTTATTTTTCCTTTAAAAAAAAATAAACATAAATAAGCAAATAAAATTTGCTAAACATATGTCATAACTAATTTACAATTTTTTAAGATAAAAATGATTATAATGTACATATTATAGATAGTTTTCATGAATATATTTAAGTGAACGAATTTCCTCAACCTGTGCACATAGATAAGCAAATAAAATTTGACAACAATATGTCATAACCAATTTACAATTTTTTTATTTTAAAAATGATTAAATTTACATATTATTCATAGTTTTCATGAATATATTTAAGTGAATGAGTTTCCCTTAACATATGTCATAGCAAATTTACGTTTTGACCATAGATGAAAAGGTTAATTATTTAACTTATTTTATATAGAGTAATTTAATTTTTTTTAATGAATATTATTTATTATTAAAAAAATAAACATTTTAAATAAAATTAATTATGATAGAGTTCTAACTTATAAGGATAATATTGAAGAACTTTATCATAATTTTATAACTTTTATTAACAACTTCTCTTTTCATCCTATAAAAAGAATAATAGAAAGATCTTTCTAGGAAAGTAATTAGGGATGCTTCTAATGAGTCCTTAAAACTCGATAAGATCAATGCTTACAAATCCCTAATTAAAAGGGAAAAAAAGAACTATATCAATACAAGGCAAAAGCAACTTTCACAACTATATAAGCTGGATCCTAAGAAGTTATGGAGCCAAATTCTAAACCGCAATACTAAAGAAAATAATATCATTCCCTTAAGGGACTAGAATTCCTACCTTAAAAGTCTTTATGAGTTCCCTAATGCCATGGACACCATTCCTATTATCCCTACAAAGGAAGAATTTTTTTCTTTACATGACATAAAGTAATGGGAAAGCTAAAGACATTGAAGGCTACCAAGCTGGAATTTTTAAAATAGGAGGGACAATCCTTATCCCTCACATACACAATCTCTTCAATTTAGCAGTCAAGCAAGGCTTCCCTAAACCTTGGACGCAAAGCCTCATTGTTCCTATTTTTAAAAATGGGGATAGAAACATTCCCTCTAATTATAGGACAGTTATGATTAGCTTGATTTTAGCCAAGCTTTATGGAATTATTTTGGTAAAGAATATTAGTCTTTGGCTAGAAAGTCATGGTAAAATAGCTAAAGGTCAGGTCAGGTTTAGGAGATATCATTCAATTGTGGACCATCTTGTTACCTTTAGGATCATTGCAAGGAGTTCCGCAATTCTAAAACCAATCTTTTTTGTTGTTTTGTTGACTTTAGAAAATCTTTTGACATGGTTCCTAGGAAAACCCTTCGAAATAGGTTGGAAGAGATAAAAGTGCCTCTCGAGTTGAGGGTTGTTGCAATAAGGATGTATGAGAACATTATTGCTAAGTTTAAAAACATTGAGGTCTTGTCAAAAGAGATTAACTGCAATATCGAAGTCAAACAAGATTGTCCCTTGTCCCCTACTATTTTTGGCATATACATTGACAAGTTAGAAGATTTCTTGGAAAAATCAGGTTGTGTCGGCCTTACTCTCATTGGTATAGTCATCAATCTTCTTCTTTATGACAATGATATCATTCTTATGGCAAGGAGTCCCCATGATCTTGAAAACCAAGTAAGAATCCTCAAGGATTTTTGCTCCAATATGGGTATCATTGTTAATACCGATAAGACTAAGGTCATGATTATTAAATCCAATAAGATCCTTTATGATACCTTCGTATATGACAACAACAACTTGGAGGAAGTGACTTCATACAAATATCTTGGAATTGATATTCACCACAAGCTCAACTGGAATTATAGCATTGAGAAAATGATTATTGGGGGATGAAAAACTTATTATGGGCTTGAAAACAATTGTAAATCGGTTGATCTTTGGAGTTGGGATAAGAAGAAACTCCTTTTTGAGACTCTTGTTACACCTGTTATTATTTATGGGTGTGAAGTTTGGGGCTGTAGTATCTCAAAATACAAAAGAATTTTATAACATATAATCTCAAAATTAAAGGAAATACATCCTATCCCATCCTCCTCTTAGAAGCAAGTCTCTCCCCCATTGAGAGCATGGCTATGACTAGATATCTAATATATAAGAACAAGTTCAACAACATGGAAGACAATAGGCTTCCTAAAATTGTTTCAAAATCGAGTCATAACCACCATCTACTCAAGTGAGGATGGCATAAAGATGCCCATTCTTAACTAAACTATCCAGGAATCATGAAAAACACCATTTTAGTTGATTTCTTAAATTCTTATAATAAGGTTTATGTTTTCTTACAGCTACAATTAATTATAATAAGAGGTATTTAAGTATTTGTTTATGTGGAATACAAAACAATAATAAGAGGCATTTAAGTATTTATTTATTTAGGATGCGAAACAATAATAAAGGAGATTTTTTTTTTAAATAAGCACGAAAAAAAACGCACGCAAATTACAACGCTGACTTCACGTTAAAGCCGAACGATGCTTCCTCGCCTTTGAGACTTTCTGAAGTCAGAAGATGTGTGGCTGGCTTACATGTTTAAACCAATATTGTATTTATTTTGCCTCAATAGACGGGCGACCATGTGAACATGCTTAGCATTATCATTGAAAATACGTCAAGTCAACTTTGATGAAGTCAATAATGACAAGTTGGTTCTTGCGATGTCGTGACTCCCGCTAACTATAACAGGAAGCAAGAAGGTGCAGGAGTTATTTGAGTGTGCAAACTTCAAGAGAAAGCACGAAGGTGGAGCGGGATTTATTTGGGTGTGCAGGAAAGCAAAAGAAGGCGCAGCGGGATTTATTTGGGTCTGCAAGAGAGGGAGTTACATATAGATATGGGCCCTCCAAGACAGGAACAGCTTCAGCCTGATACGGAGACTTCCTCTCCTCCTGCATATGCTGATACTGATACCAATGCCTATCAATCCTCCCCACCCTTTGCTGATGAAAGTCTTCACGATCCAAGCTTAAACCATCAATACGAACAATCTTCGCCACCTCCTGCACAACCATCTAAATCTGCTGTTCACCCCGGCACTCCCAACAAGCATGCTTATTCGCCACATGCATCTAGTGCCCCCAGTTACCCAACTAATGAATCTCCAATTAATCCCAACGCCATTCCTCCTTCTCGCCCTCCTCCTTTTTCTGTTGCCAGATCTCCGATTAATCCGAATGCCACTCCTCCTTCTCGCCCTCCTCCTCCTCCTTCACATGTTGCCGATCCCCATACCAACATCTCCACAGGTTATCCAGTCCAAGAAGCTTCTTCCCATCAACCGGAGCTTCCCCAGTGGCCGCAGCCGCCATCTCCAGTTCGTCCTGAACCTAATCCCGAACCACCACCCATTGTCAAACCTCAACAGGGTTATCCCCATCAGCCAGAGCTTCCCCAGTGGCCGCAGCCGCCTCCTGCAGCTCGTCCTGAACCGAATCCCGAACCACCCATTGTCAATCCTCAACCGAATCCCAAACCTTATCCCGAACAACCCATTGTCGCGCCTCAAATGGGAGCTTGGACGACAGGGCTATTCTCCTGCCATGAAGATCCCACTAACTGTACTGCTTCCTATTACCTAGAGGCTATTATTTGTTTTGTTTATTGTGTGCGTGGCTTACTAGTGTATAGTTTGAAATGGATTTATAGGCTTCTGGGTTTCACTGTAAATCTCTGGTGGTTTGACAGGTTTGGTGACAGCGTTCTGTCCTTGTATTACATTCGGCCAGATTGCAGAGATTGTGGACCAGGGACAAACTAGTGAGTCTCCCTAAACTTATTCATACCTAGCTGTTAAAATAATAACTCATTGGTTCTGTGCGCTCTTTTCCTGATAGAAATAACTCAATTGGTATATTTCTGTTGCAGCCTGTGGCACGGGTGCGTTGATATACTCCACCATATTATTGTGTTGTTGGATCCCTTGCATATATTCGTGCTCTTATAGAACTAAATTGAGGGCCAAATACAATCTCGATGGCGCTCCAATAATCGATACGCTTATTCATTGTGCTTTGGAGCATTGCGCACTGTGCCAGGAATACAGAGAACTTGCAAATCGGGGACTGGATCCGGCTATTGGTACGTTCTCTTCTTTGAAGATTATATATATATAACGGTGTATTGTACTTCCATTTATGTTCTCATCAAGTTATGTTTTTTAATTCCCCAGGATGGATTGGAAACCTTTCAAAATATCAACAGCAGCAACAAGCTGCAATGGCACCTCCGTCGAACCAAGCCATGTACAGGTGACGAAAAATGCATGTACAAGTCTGATCCACTGCCGGATCCCCGTCAGTAGTGAAGAGTATTTTCATCAAATCTCCTCAAGGACTTAAATAAGGGTCGAACCCAAATCACAAAAATAAATTCACAGAAATATTCTTGTTGAATGCAGTTGTATCAGTGTTTGAAATAATTGAAGCAACAGAGAAATAAGGTTGCGAGAATGTCAGTACTCCACATATATATGCACTGTTTGGTGGTGGTCCGATCAAAGTTTGTGTTGTCTACGTCGGAAGTGTTCGTGTACGTTTTATAGTGTTATGCGTTCCATTCGTATAAATTTTGTTTACAGGAATTTCTTTGAATTGTAATTCCCGACGCTATTGGATCGATGTTTCTTATCATTTATCATTGTAAGAATCTGTTCATTGTATTTTGTCATGGCCAAAACATAATAATCTGCCCATTGTATTTGATGGGAATTATAATAGAGGATCAATTAACATTTGATATCTCTTTAGTTTTGCAATTAACCTTTTTGGGAAACGAAGTCCCTTTATTATTAGGCCATCTTGCCTAAGTTAGCGTCATGCTAAGAATCATATCGTTGAATATCGTCCCTCTTAACAGCTAATAACGTTATTTTTGTATTAGACTTTTCAAACGAGATCAAGCAGTTTGAGTGGGCCTAATAGTTAAGAACATGTGTTTGTTCTTAAGAGGTCACAGTTTCAAATTCAGAAGGGGGTAGGGTATGTATACCTTCGTAGACTTTCCTAGTCAAATCGTGCCCTGTCTTCATTGCAGTTCCGCATGTATGGAATTTGACAGGTAAATTTATTGTTACAAAGATAATTTACCAGTAAAATACAGTCACAGCTATTTACAAAGAAGTGTGTTAATTGGGGAGTAATTTTCCTTTTCGAGTTACTTTTCCTGCAAAATTTTTGGAGTAAGGTTTTGAAATGCATGAGTTACTTTTCCTGCAAAACTTTTGGAGTAAAGTTTTGAAATGCATGAAACTTTTATCCATACCAAACTTAAACTATTCCTGAAAATCTGACTCAATTAAAATCTATTTTTTTTTACTGAAAAAAAAATATGTTTGCTCCCAAATTAACCTACTCTATTCCCAACCAGTCACACAACTGAATTAAAATGTAAAATACGTTTGATGAATAAATTGGTTTAGACCGTCAAAGTGTCCGTTGGATTTCAAATTCCAACCCAACTCCCGCTGGTCTGCAAAACAATTCCTGGCAGTCCTGGCTACAGAGAGAAGTTGATACAATGCATCTGTAAATACATTTATGTCCAAATTTATCCCCTTGATGCAGCGTGCACAGCCTTTCAGATTTCTGGACATAGGCATTGGTCTGCAATACAGTGTCAAGTTGTGCAGATTCCTAGAGCACGCTTGTTGCTTATCATCGGTGTGAAATCTTTATGAGATCTCTGTCAAACGTGGAAGTTTGCATCTTCTTGTATTCACAACCACATTGCGTGTCCTGACCATTTGATTTATGGGCATCGCTTTGATTTATCGGAATCTATGAAGACGGAGATTACATTTCGAATTATGTGTGTGAAGGGCGAGGCCTACTTTTTCCAGCAAACAAGTGTCGTAGGGGTTGTGCGTTTCATCTGGTCCAACTCATCTGCGCCCAGCCCTCGTAGTTATAGCTTTCCCTCCTGCTCCAGTAAAGCACACACGTTCAGCTTTTCATAAAAGTGCCTCAGATTGCCCCGACAATATCACAGATCTGGAGATTGCAGTACAACGTAGCTCGTCCTTCTCTTACTATCACCGCCTAACCAAGGATATTGTGTGACTTCTCATTGGCATCAACATCATCAGCAGCAGTTTGTGCCCCGCCTCGCCTCCACAAGCTCGGCAATTTCCCGGACCATTGGTTAACCTTCAGTGGCCGTTTGAAGGAGCTAGGGTTTGAGGAATGGACTTATTCTGAAGACTTCTTTGCTAATTACCCTAGTATCCTTATGTTGGTGGAAAGGCTACCTAGGGGCTTTGGGGTACACGGAGCGGAATCCAAACTTAGGATAAATGGTTCAATTGACAACCTAAAGGAAGGTATTGTGCCTTCTTGTAGCCTCCAATTGGTTAGTGGATTTCATTGCAGGCAGAGGATGGTTTTACTCTTACACACATCTAATTTCGAGGTCTTGGAAGGACTAATTCCTCAACCTGTGAAGCACTCTCTATCCTCGGAGTTGTTGTTTCATGGGATGGTTGATGGGAGGAATAGGGTTTCACATGTGGGAGATGGTGGTTTTATACTTTGTTGGAATTACAACATTTGCAAGAAGAAACGAGGGTGAAGGGAAAGAAGTAGCATAGAGTCGTGAAGAGTGATGCAAGTGGGGTTTTTTTAGTGGTCAGTCAAGATTGAGTGTAAACTAAATACTTGATTTGGGAGGAAATACTTTGGTTGGGAAATTCATGGGTTAGAGGGTGATTGGTTAGGAAATTCATGGGTTAGAGGGTGACTTTGGTACAAATTGGAAGTTGAATCAGGGGAGTGGGGTTTCTTCAGTGATACCTAAGAGTGGGTGTAAACTAAATATTTGATTTGGCAAGAAATACTTTGGGGTTGGGAAATTCATGGGTTAGAGGGTGACTTTGGTACGACTTGGAAGTTGAATTCTATGTGGGTTCTCATTCTTGGTTAGAGTCTCTCCTTTCATGTTCTTTCTCATGGATGGATGGGGTTCTTATTCAATTATGAAGTAGAAGCTTTGTTCATTCTTAAAAGAGCATGGTGCATAGATAGTTATTTCCTATCCCTAAAGCCACGGAATCATTTATTTGATGCTAAAGATGAGTTTACGGACAAAACTCTACTTACCCATGGAGCTCTCTAAATTTTTTTGGTAAAAAAATTCTAATTGATGATTTTTTTTTACTAGTAATGTCACCTATGTGGTGAGATTGCTAGTGGAAATAGATGTGAGACTTGGTCTTTATGAGTCGATGGATTTTGTAATGGGTGGTCGAAAATATTCCTAGATTATAGATTATCAGAACATCCCATTTAGATGCACAAGATGCCATACCTATGGTCACGTGCACAAGGACTCTCACAATGTTTTATGCAAAAAGGTTTAACAGAAGAAAGAGATATTGACTAAAGATTGTGGTAGGGAGGGTAAACTTGTGGATTGGATGCAAAGAGAAGATGTTCAGGAATGAGGTTTGGAAGTTCATGGATCAGTTAGTATCCTAAGGGAAATGATTAGGAGATGGGCAACAAGGTGTAGGTCAACCTATGGGTTGGGAACCTTTCTATACCCTTGATTATGGGCTAGTGATCAGTGTTTGAGAAAGATGATGAGTTGGTTGAGGAGCTCTTTTTGGATCAGTATTCTCTATCCTTGGCAAAGAAGAAGGATTGTAGAAAATATTCAGGAATGGAGTGTCTCAAGATTTCAAGTAAATCTAATACACTTCCCCTCAATCCATTTGTGGAGTCCTCTTCCATTAAAAAGATGGAAGAAGTAGACAATTTTCCCTTGAAATCAAAGAAGAAGGTTATTTGTAGTGGTAGGATTGTCCCTCTATCGAATGATTTGAATTTGTCTAGAGAGGATTTGAGTAGAGATTCACATAGTGTCTAGTTGTGTGAGTATGTCAATTTTCTTGATATGGAAATTCCTATAGGTGAAGGGAATAGTCACATCACCTTGGAAACCTCTATGAAGGGGAAGGGAACTACCTCCTACATCCTAAGAGGGGGATATCCCCACTAGTTTTATCATCTTCAGGAGGTCTAGGTTCAAATTTCCCAAAAGACCTAGGTCCACTCACTATTAGGATGAAGTTAGCTTTGAAGCTAGCTCAGTAGAAACTAATTAAAGAAGTGAATCAAGGTAAAAAGAGGTTGATTATAGGGGCCCTTAGAGCATTCTTAAACCCCTCCTCGGTGTCCCAGTGAAAGTAATTCCAATTAATATGAGAGGCATGGGTGGGTTGGCCAAGAGACTAGCCCTCAAAAGATTGTTGGAGTTAGACAAACTGGATATAGTTATAGTACAAGAGACTATGGGAGAGGGAGACCAATTAATTTTTTAACTCAAAAACTCTTTGGGGGGATGACACTTTCTTGCTTTAGATTTTAGAATCGTTTTCAAGGGGTTTGATTATTGGTTGGAATCATATTGTGTCCCTTATTTATTATTTCTCTATTTATTCATGGCTTTTCTTAGAGTTATATAGTAAAATCTTGGAACTAATGTTGACTTTACTAAATGTGTATGGGCCTTATGAAGGTAAGAAAATTTACTAGGAAAAACTATTTTCTTTTGAATGCTCTAAAGTTGATTACCTCATTATCGAGGGACATCAATCTTACTTTAAATAGAAGTGATTTGGATTATTTTGAGAACGAAATGCAGGTAGAGATATAACAATGAAATATACAAAGATATTGAAATAAAAACAGAGATACAAAAATGCACAATTTTTATTAATAAGAGAATGTACAGAAACTGAGTGAATCACTCGCTAGAATGGTGGAATATTATCTCTGAGAATAGATGTGATGGCTATGCTCATTCGCAAGAAGATGTTGATGTTTAAAATGAGGCTCTAGAGGCCTTTTTAGATAAAGAAAATCCAAAACCATCAACAATAATAAAATGCAACGAAGTTCCCTTCTCCCACATCTTTGAATGGAAAAGGAGCTCCCCCTCCTCAATATCCTCTGGTTCTTCTAATTGGATTGTTGCGATCATAATAGTAGTAGTGGGTCCTTCATCAATTATCTATCTACATTTATTATTGTCTGAATTAGAGTGTGAGTTAGGGATCAACTCTATTTCTTTGAGCTTGACTACCAATGATTGTTTCAAGCAACATTCATCGGTGTTGTGCCAAGGGATTTTGTGGAAGTCACACCACTTCCCAATGTCCTTCTTCGTATTTCTATTGGCCTTCTTTTGTTATGGCTTGGATTGGTTGTCTTTAGGTTGATTTTTTTGTGATTTAGGGATGCCTTTATCATAATTCGGTTGTTGCAGATTTGCAAACCCAAATTCCTGCTTGTTCTGTTGCTTAAATTTCTTCTTGATTTTGACAACATACCTATAAGAATCTCCTAGTGACGAGATGTCCAGAAAATTCATTTCAGTTCAGATGTACCTGTGTAAAGCCCCATGGTATTTCAGAACTAGATGTCACTCAGAGTCTTTGATACCTAGCTTGGTGCGTAAGGTATGGAAGGTATTTTTGAAATACGACATTTTTTGGGGACCGCTTTGGATGCAGCATGGTCCATCTCATGTATTGGTCATCATAGTTTCCCACAGGATAATATTGATCCTTGACCACATCCATAAAAAAATCCCAAGTGGGCTTGGCCCCAAATATTCCAGACTCCTCTGTGGAATTTTTCTCCCAGTAAGTTTCCCACCAATGTTTGACATGGGGGAGAGCTCTAAGGAGTGCAAAGGTGATATTTTCTTTGTCGGAAAAATTGTGAACAGACAAATAACCTTGTAGCAAATTTAACCATTTTCCCAAAGCATCTGCATCGATCTGACCTTCAAATATGAGAATATCAAAATTAACTTGTACCTTGAATGGGGTAGCATCTACAAAGCAATTGTTTGACGAAGACGCAACTGTTATTGTCGACAAGCATTGAAGGATTTCGGAAAAATTCTACAACATCTCGTTCCTTTATTGAACGATAAATTCTGTGAGAAACATCTTAATGGGATATTTTTCTCCCTCATTCCTCTTCTCTTCCGCCACAGGAGGTCGCTTGAGCTGGTCAGAGCGGTTGTCCTCAATAGAAGCTAGCTTGAGACCCAACTCTCTATACATGACCTCATCGGGGACATGCACTAAGAAACGACAAGGAGTAGCCTGCTCCGATACCACTGATCCAGATTATTTTGAGAATGAAATGAAGGTAGAGATATAACAATGAAATATATAGAGATATTGAAATAAACATAGAGATAGAGTAATGCACACATTTTATTAATGAGAGAATGTACAAAAAATGTAAAATTACAAAGTGAATGACTCGCTAGAATGACGACATCTTATCTCTAAGAAGAGATGTGACAACTACGTTCATTCGCAAGAAGATGATGATGTTTACAATGAGCCTCTAGAGGCCTTTTTAACATAAAGAAAATCCAAAACCCTAACCCCAGAAGATAAAATGCCAAAAGTTTTGCGGGCCTCGATGGGGGTAGTTGGTACGCCAACTTCCCAAGGGAGTAAATTTTTCATACGATCTCTATTTGGGGTGTTCTATACCTCGTCGGAAAGGCCTAGTCAAGGAGTACATATTTCGTTCATCCCATACTATGCCTTATATATTGTATGGGTGTTGTCGTGCCCAAAAAACATTGTTTAGGGCCTCAAAATTGACCCAGAAGTTCAGGACCCGAAAAACCATAGAAAAAGTGCCAAGGTAGAAACCCATGTTTTGAGATAGTGGAATAGGTGGGTGGCCACCGGTTTATTCCTAGATAGATCCTCCCCCCTTAGGAAGCAATGGTATCCATTGCGTCAAGTCCCTGGGGAAGATTTTGTTGAATATGAACCTTGGTGAGTTGCTTGTCTTGCTGAAGAAGCTTCCATCCTTAGCTTGTTGAAGGTTGTTATGAACCTGTTGTTGGAGGGGTTGGATATTTTTAACTAATATGGCTACATGATATTCCTAAGTGTGGGATGAATCTGTTGGTGTATATGCAGCATGAATAACATGAAGGGATTTATCATAACCTGGTTTAATTGGGCACTGTGGAGGCACCCATGTAGGTGCAGCAGGAATATCTTGGTGCTCTTCTACAATCTTGTTTAAATAATTCTATTGGATAGAAGAGACTTGGGACGAGGCTGCAGTGGTTGCAGTGTCCTTTTCTTTTGACAAGGTTGTGAAGACTCTAAACTTTACGGTATGAGAGATTACTTTGTGGATTTTTTTGCCGGCATAGTAGTCAAAACTACCTCTGGTATCTTGTATGGATGACCCCCCAGAGTAACAATGATGCTATGGGGTCGAGACTCATAAAAATCATGACGCCTCCACATATATGTCTGGCCTAACAGAACATCACAGACTTCCAGTGGGGAAACATCACACAGTACCTCATCCTTGAAGAGCTTGATGTCAATGAGGCGACACTGTTGGCTGACATGAAAATCTCATCCCTAGCAGATCCATCCGATGTTGTATGGATACGGGTGTGGTTTTGTCGACAAATCCAATTGGTTGATGACCTCTGCTGAGATGATGTTCTTATGGCTTCCACTATCAACAATAAAATGCAACGAGGTCCCCTTCACCCACATCTGTGAATGGAAAAGGCGCTCCCCCTCCTCAGGATCCTCTGGTTCTTCTGGTTGGATTGTTACGGTCACGAAAGTAGCAGTGGGTTTTGCATCAATTATATATGTCCTTTATTATTGTTTGAATCAGAGTCCAAGTTGGGGCTCGGCTTCATTTATTTGAGCCCAACTACCAATGATTGTTTCAATCAACATTCATTGTTGTTGTGCCAAGGGATTTTGTGGAAGTCACACCACTTTCAAGAGTCTTTCTTCGTCTTCCCATTGCCCTTATTTTCATGTTCCTTGGATTGGTTGTCTTGAGTTTTATTTCTCTGTGAGTTAGGGATGCCTTTACCATACTTTGATTGTTGTGGATTTGGAGACCCAAATTCCCACTTGTTTTGTTGCTTAAATTTCTCCTCGATTTTGACAACATATCTATAAGCGGCTCCTAGTGATGAGATGTCCAAAAAATCCATTTCGATTAGGATGTACCTGTGTAGAGCCCCACGGTATTTCATAACCAAATTTCACTCAGATTATTTGATACTCATCTTGGTGTGCAAGGTATGGAAGGTATTTGTGAACTCCAACACTTTTTGGTTCCTCTTTTGATGTAGCGTGGTCCATCTCATGTACCGGTCATCATAGTTTCCCACAGGGTAATATTTCTCCTTGACCACATCCATAAAAAAATACTAAGTGGGCTCGGCCCCAAATATTCCAAACTCTTCTATGGAATTGTTCTTCCAGTAATTTTCCCACCATTGTTTAACATGGGGGAGATATTTAAGGAGCACAAAGGTGATTTTTTCTCTGTCGGAAAAATTGTGAACAAAGAAATAACCTTGTAGCAAATTTAACCATTTTTCCAAAGCATCTGCATCAATTGGACCTTCAAATATGGAAATATAAAAATTAACTTGTACCTTGAATGAGGTAGAATCTCCAAAGAAATGTTTTTACAAAGACACGCCTATTATTGTCAACAATCGTTGAAGGATTTGGGAAAAAATCTTCAACATCTCGTTCCTCTATTGCGCAAGGGCTTCCACAAGCAATAGCTTGATGGGATATTCTTCTCCCTCATTCCTCTTCTCTTATGCCATGGGAGGTCACTTGGGCTGGCGAGAGTGGTTTTTCTCAAAAGAAACTATCTCAAGACCCAACTATCTATACCATGACCTCGTCGGGGACATGCACTAAGAAACGAAAAGGAGTAGCCTGCTCTGATACCACTGATCTAGATTATTTTGAGAAAAAAATGAAGGCAAAGATATAACAATGAAATATATCCAGAGATATTGTAATAAACACAAAGATATAGTAATGCACATTTTTAATTAATGAGAGAATGTATAGAAACTATAAAATTACAGAGTGAATGACTCGCTAGAATGGTGGCATCTTATCTCTGAGAAGATATGATACGCTCATTCACAAGAAGATGGTGATTTTTACAATGAGGCTCTAGAGGAATTTTTAACATAAATAAAATACAAAACCCTAACCCCAGAAGATGAAACGCCAAAAGGTTTGTGGGCCTCAATGGGGGTAGTTGGTATGTCAACTTCTCGAGGGAGTAACTTTTGCATACGATCTCCATTTGGGGCATCTTATACCTCGTCAGAAAGGCCTAGTTGAGGAGTACATATTCTGTTTGGCCCAGACATTTCCTTTGGTTACTGTCTGGGCACTCTCGTGCCCAAAAAATTCCATTTAGGGCCTCAAAACGGCCCCTGAAGTTCAAGACCCAAAAAACTATAGAAAAACAACCAAGGTGGAAACCCATGTTTTCAGCCAGTGGAATAGGTGGGTGGCCTCTGATTTCCACCTAGATAAATAAGGGAGATATGGGGGTTCAGAGATAGAGTGGATAGATTAGTTGGATGTTTCCATAACTTGTTTGATCAGGCAGGTATAGTGGACATTGAGCCTATTAAGCTCAAGCCAACTTGGAGAAATAATATATTTGGGGGGAATTGTGTTTTCAAGAGGATTGATAGGTTTCTAAAACATGGGGAATTTCTATCAAAGGTGGAAAGGTTCCAATAATGGGTACAATGACATGGATTATTATATCACTTTTCAGTTGTTTTGGAATTCGATAAATATGATCCAAAGACATGAGCTCCTTTCAATTTTAATCTAGGATGGGTTGGCGAGGAGGTGTTTTGGATCTGGTGAAGGTAAAGTGATTGCGGCATGATCCTTCAAAGGAGGGTACTTCTTGTGAACAATTTGTAAATAATTTTAAAAGAGTTAAGGAGAAGGTGGAAGACTGGGCAGGAAAAAGACACAAAAAGGCATGTTTAACTAATAGTAGTGGAGAGAAACCTAGAATCACTTTTTTATACTAATGTGGGATGTCACCTCAATGATGAGGATAAGGTCATTTTGAATTATTTGGAGTCAAAAAAGGTATATTTACTTCTAAATATGAAAAGGGAGTGGAGGCTCAACTGTAGGGATACCTCGATTGAATTGGCGGATCAAAATACCATTTTTTCAAAAAATTGCAAATCATAGAAAGAGTGTTAATACAATCTAGGAATTAACCAACATGTAAGGGAGAAAGGTCAACAAATTTCAGGGTTTTAATGAATTAGGAATGCAACATTTTGAGGTGTTTAAAGAACTATACAGAGAAAACATAGGATAAATTCTCAAGGTGGCATTGTGTTTCCCTATATTTGTTAGAGAAGATGGGAATGAGAGAATGTATAGGGAATTCACAAGGGAGGAACTTATTTATGTTCTTAACTCCTTTAATAAATATAGAAGTCCAATCTAGAATGGATGGAATGTGGAATTCTATATTGACCTTTTTGACCTATTAGGTGAGGACCTACTCAAAGTTGTTAAAGAAGTGAGATTTTATGGGAGAGTACCTATATATTTCAATTCTACTTTTATTTCTCTCATCCCAAAAGTGGATTGTCCTAATACTTTTTATGGCATTAGTCCTATTGATCTTCATGCATATCTGAAAACTCACACAGCCAAAAACTCAAGGCGCATAAAATAATAGAGGAAATGGAATACACGTGAAAAATAGAGAAAAAGATTAGATCATAAAATAACCATCACCTCTATTGAGATAGAGAGAGAGAGAGAGAGAGAGGAGTGCCCTTTATCTACAATGTGGATTTTTACTTCTCTTTTATTAACTAGTTACAATAGAAGTTGGTGCAGCTAACTATATTGTTTAGCCTTAATTATGGAATTCCTATTTGTAATAGAAGTTGGTGTAGCTAACTAAGTTGATGAAAATTTTCTTATGGAGTGTCTCTTTACAATGGAAATTGTTGTAGTCAACTGGAGAACCTTCCTCCTCCTAGGCAGATAAGGAAGGGATGTGCCCTTCCCAGTGGCCCAATTCCTCCCTGTTTAGAGTTGGAAGTGTCCCTACTTCCACCATCAAATGAGGAAAAGTGTTTTGCAATTTCTCTGCTAACATCCATTTGTCCTATGCTAGATTCTATCCTTTTTGACCCACTAGATAGGAAAGGTATTGTTGATGGCGAGTGGTCCTGGTCTTGGAGTCAATAATTTTATTAGCGAGCAGAGGAGGCAAAACATAGAGTACATTTTCCACTGGATAATGAACTGTCAATGGTATTCAAGGAGAGGCAGTTCGAACAGCTTGATATTTTTCATATTAATCACCTTGTGGATGTCGAGTTAGGAAGGCAAGTCCAAGCGATATGCATTCTTTCCTATGCGTTCCAGAATAGTGTATGGGACATAATGTAGTGGGTATGGCTTATGGTGTTTCCCTTTGAATATATTATTTTCTAGCAAGAGTCACACACGATCTCCCAGCTAACAGAACAATGGCATACATGACTTATCATACATCTATTTCGCGCGGGTTTGGGTTGTTTGCAAGGTAGTTTCTTCCTAAGTATGGTGTTGAGATAACTTGTGAATAACACATTGAGATGATTGTTGTTCCTTTTGCTAAAGTGCAGAGCCATAATGAACAAGAGTCGTTGAATGGTATTCCACTGGAGGACCTCCTTATTTAAGTACATCCCCAATGATGAACTAAAATGAATTCTTCTCAATTGGAAAGGGTGGATGTCAATCTGGAAAATGGATAAAAATTGAAAAACATAATGTGGTTTAAGCTGAGTGAAGTGGCACCTAGCCTCTCCCAAAAAACTTTTGAGGTCATGGGAATCGTATTGCATTGGAAATTGTGCCAAAACTTGTACCCGAGAGGGATCTGATCGACCCACAACTGTGTCCAATATGCATCCCAAATATGGAACCGATGTTTTTTCAAAATAGGATTTATTCACATGAAGTGTATGTGCCTGCAATAGCTCAAGGATGTTGTGGACGTGTTGAAGATGTTCTACCCAAGAATTATCGAATACCAAGATATCATCAAAATAAATGACCACACACTTAACCAAATGAATTGTTGCATTCATGTGAACTTGATGGTAGTCAGTTTTCAAATCCTTCTAAGGTGTTATCACATTATGGCCTTAGGGTTTAAGCCTTAAAGAGAAGGATTACTAGAGTGAAAGAACCTTTGGGATCTAACAACCTTTTCTCCCTTCTTAATACTTCAACTAGGTCAAGAAATCAAGTGTCTAGGGATAAAATGCTAAAGTGATAACACTTTAGGGATTTAGGATTCTAACCCTAGCAAGGAGATCTCACCAATTTTAAACAAGAATAACCTTGTGAGAGGAGTAAGAATGTATACTCCTCTCTTAGGGTTTTACCAAGCAAGATGTCTAGCATAAAGAAGCAATATTCACCATGTAACATAACAACATAAATAATAATTGCAGAAAATTAACTTACTTTAGCCAAGAAACCAAGAGACAAAACCCTAATTGCAGAAATTCTTCTTCAAAGTCAGAAAAAGAATCTACAAAATGATCCTCCAAGCATGGTGCATTAGTAGAAGAGAGATATATCCCAAGATAGGATGAAAATTCCAGACTTGTTCTCACAAAATGGTGAGGAATGAATGATGAAAAATGAAAATGAGATGGTCCTCTATTTATATGAGGTCATCTAAACTAATTCGTCCACTTTAAATTGTCAACGACAAATTAGAAGAGGGTCAACCCCCTTCATTTGCCTTTACATTTTTCAAAAATGAAAAATACATTAAATAAAACCATAAAGAAGGTGATTTCATGCCCTAGTAGGGTGACGTGGGTATAGAGAAGGTGACATCCATCCTCAATGAGTGGAACGTTGGGCCTCCAATGTCCATGTGTCATGATCTTGTGTGCAAATTCCCCATGTCATGACCCTCCAACTATTAAACCACCTTTGGAACCACATCATCCATCAAACCCTAGCCTCCAAGATGATGTCAAGGGCTAATGGGTGACGTATCATGCCTTTAAAGGCTAGGTCCAAGTGGAAGAGGGGTGTAATATCGTCCTCCAAGTATTTAAAGGTGAATCCAAAGGCAATGTTCTCCACCCTCAAGGTGCAATGCTCATCATCACATGTGGGGCATGGCATCCACCCTATGGGATTTCAATCCCCTATGAAGGTCCAAGTGGCATAGTTCCTTCATGAATATATTTCATCGGGTAATGTCCAGAAAATACAAAAAGTATGCCCTTCAAGGGTCCACAAGTCATATGAATCATGCCAAGTAAGACACATATAATAAAAGAACCACCCAAACAAGTGCATCAAATACCCCCTTTTCAAATTAAACAAATTCTCAAATACCTTATAAACTTTCTCGAATTTAGGTATGGGAGGGGTTTCATGGTGCCCTATTGGGTAGGACAATCCCCAAGTCAAAGAATGTTTCCCAAGGAGACCCTATCTAAACCATGTAATGAGTATGAGGTGGTTTGGGGCAAGACTCTTGGGCATGTGTTAAGGTCGTAACCCGCACATAGGTAGATCAATGTATTCAGATGTAATAAAGGTCAATATTAATAAGGCCTTTCAATAAAATAGAATAAGGCGGATGTAAGAAGACCTAATAGAAGCTTCCGCTTCTAGAAGGATCTTCCTCTAGATGCTTCTCTTAATAGACATATTTAGTATAAATAAGGGTCGAGGGTATGAGAACCCTAGCTTGGAGATTATTGTAACAGAGCATTGCTTGACTGGAGGTTGTCGCCTCGAAGAGGCCTGTGAACATTTCTTTCTGAATCAAAGTGCTTTCTCTATTGTTGTTTCGTATATCATATATGTGTATTGTGAAGATTATGCTGGATATTTTACAATTATTCTGCCATTTCTAGCATTTTATTTATGTTCTGCATATTTTATATATCTGGTATCTTGCAAGTGGTATCAGAGCACTTTCCTTGGCAGAAATTGTTGGTATTTTTTTTTCAGGGTAGAGACGTATTCCGGTGTCTTTAAGCCACATAGATCTGTCATTACGCACATAAACCTGTGGTTGAGGGATTCATACACGCAGGAAATACAAGTGGTTCTTAAGCACACATATGTTGGCCACCCTTGTAACCCATGTTGGTACCCCTTCGAGTGGTAGCGCATCAGACAGCACCTGTGTACGGATCGGCCTAGATTTCCTGAAGCCCTCTTTAGATAAACCTATCGGCCGTCGGACTGCTATAGTGTCACTGAGA
>ML835387.1:31929-49078 GCA_009831015.1 Picea engelmannii | reverse complement strand
AAATAAGGTTCTTGGAGAATGTGTCCTGACTTCCGTGCTCTCAACAAACTAACCATCAAAGACAAATTTCCCATTCATGTCATTGATGACCTCCTGGATGAATTGAGTGGCGCCCAATTCTTTACCAAACTTGATCTTCGCTCAGGCTATCACCAGATACGTATGAAAGAGGCCGACATTCCCAAGACAGCCTTTCGCACTCATGAGGGCCACTACGAGTTTTTGGTCATGCCCTTTGGTTTGTGTAACGCCCCCTCCACCTTCTAGAGCCTCATGAACCATGTCTTCCACCCTTTTCTCCGTCATTTTGTCTTAGTTTTATTTGATGATATCCTCATCTATAGAAAAACCTGGACAGACCATCTTACTCATGTGGATCAAGTTCTCCACCTACTCTCTTAGCACCACGTTTTCCTAAAACAGTCCAAATGTGCTTTTGGTGCCTCAGAAGTAGAATACTTGGGTCATCTGGTGGGAAAGGATGGCATCAGGGTGGACCCGAAAAAGATTGAAGCTATGCAAGACTGGCCACACCCAAAGACTCTCAAAATCTTGCATTGATTTTTGGGCCTCATAGGGTATTATCGCAAGTTCGTTAAGAACTACGGAAATATTGCAGCACCTCTCACAGCTCTCCTCAAAAAGAACTCTTTCACTTGGACTCCAGCAGCTGCTCAAGCTTTTCAAACCTTAAAGACGGCCATGTGCACAACTCCGGTTCTGGCCCTTCCCGACTTCACAAAGACCTTTGTGTTGGAATGTGACGCCTTAGGGAAAGGAATCGGTGTTGTCCTTATGCAACAGGGTTGACCTTTGGCCTTCACTAGCAAGCAACTATCTGAAAAGAATATGGGCAAACCCATTTATGAAAAAGAAATGTTGGCGATTATGCATGTCATTGAGTTGTGGCATCCGTATCTCTTGGGGCAATGCTTCCAAATTAAGACAGACTATCAAAGCCTCAAGTACTTTCTGGAACAACGCATTTCCTCCCAGGAACAACAAAAATGGGTGACTAAGCTCTTTGGATATGATTATGAGATCATTTACAAGAAGGGAAAAGACAATGTCGTGGCAGATGCACTGTCCCGGAAATATGAAGATGAAGGATCCCTTTTTTCTCTTTCCTTCATTGTACCCGATTGGCTCCAAGCTGTGCGCCAGGAATGGCTTCAAGATCCCAAAAGTTCGCATCTGATCCAGCAACTGCAGAACAAGGCTCCGGCTCCCCTAGGGTACTCCTGGCTCCAGGATGAGCTTCGATACAAAGGTCGCTTGTATTTAAGTAAGCAATCCAAGCTCAAATCCATGGTGCTTTCTGAGCTTCATACTACACCCACATCAGGACACTCAGGGTTCACCAAAACATATGACCGAGTCAAACGTTCTTTTTTCTAGGATGGTATGAAACAGGACATCCGTAAGTTTGTCGTTGAATGTGAGGTGTGTCAACGCAACAAGGGAGAAAGAATCAAATCTCCAGGCACCCTCCAACCGCTTCTGATTCCCCCTGCTATTTGGAAGGATATCTCTATGGAATTTATTACAGGCGTACCTAAATCGGGGAATAAATAAGTCATAATGGTGGTGGTGGATCGCCTTTCCAAGTATGCTCATTTTTTCGCTCTTCCCCACCCATTTACTGCATCCTCGGTAGCTCAAATTTTCATGGACCAGGTCTTCAAGCTTCATGGCATGCCACACTCTATTGTTTCTGATCGAGACCCAACCTTCACAAGCAATTTTTGGCAAGAGTTGTTTAAGCTACATGGCACACAATTGCATCTCAACTCAGCTGATCATCCCCAAATGGATGGTCAAACGGAAGTTGTCAACAAGTGTTTGGAAACATATATGAGGTGCTTTGCCTTTGAAAAACAACACCAATGGGCTCAATGGTTACCCCTCACCGAATGGTGGTACAACACTACATACCATACACCCACTCGCATGAATCCTTTTGAAGCAGTATATGGACAGAAGCCACCTTCAGTTCTCTCATACTTACCGGGTACCTCGAAGGTCCAGGTGGTTGACCAAACACTTACAGTCCAAGAGGATATCCTGCGTACCCTTAAAGAGAACTTGGTCATGGCACAGAATAGAATGAAGCAGCAAGTAGATCAAGGTCGCTCTGAACGTCAATTTGCAGAAGGGGATCAGGTGTTTCTGAGAATGCAACCATATAAGCAAACTTCCCTCAAAGCCAAGCATTGTCAGAAGCTAGCACCCAAATTCTATGGCCCTTACATAGTTCTCAAGCATGTGGGACAAGTCGCGTATCAGTTAGCTCTGCCCAATCAGTCGAAGCTACATCTCATTTTTCATGTTTCATGCTTGAAGAAGGTGATTGGAACCAGGTGCCAAATTCAAACCAACCTTCCAGAGTTAGTTGAAGAAGGATCCATTTGGCTACAGCCAAAAGAAGTTTTGGACCAACGTAAGCTCTCCTGCGTCATAGAACCATCAAGGAAGTGCTAGTACAGCGGAAAGATATGACTCCAGCAGATGCCACTTGGGAACCAACTACCATTCTGCAGCAGTTTCCACATCTCAAGCCTTGAGGACAAGGTTGTTTTTAAGGGGGCAGACATGTTAAGGTCCTAACTCGCACATAGGTAGATCAATGTATTCGGATGTAATAAAGGTCAATATTAATAAGGCCTTTCAATAAAATGGAATAAGGCGGATGTAAGAAGACCTAATAGAAGCTTCCGCTTCTAGAAGGATCTTCCTCTAGATGCTTCTCTTAATAGACATATTTAGTATAAATCAGGGTCAAGGGTATGAGAACCCTAGCTTGGAGATTATTGTAATAGAGCATTGCTTGACTAGAGGTTTCCCCCTCGAAGAGGCCTGTGAACATTGCTTTCTGAATCAAAGTGCTTTCTCTATTGTTGTTTTGTATATCATATCTGTGTATTGTGAAGATTATGCTGGATATTTTACAGTTATTTTTCCATTTCTAGCATTTTATTTCTGTTCTGCATATTTTATATATCTGGTATCTTGCAACATGGGGTTCTTGACATATCAAGGGTTCATATTGTCTTATTTATGCATGCATTTGTGGAAGGTGTGCTACAACCTTAAGTTCCTTTTATTCATAATGCAACCTTTTTCCAAGACCTTTATTGGTCTTTTTATTAAGTCTGAACATTGAGTGTTATGTGCAATTGAAAGAAAAAGAGCATCGCAATGCCACTTGAAGTTATAACACGTTGAGTTTTATTTGCACGGGAAATTAAACAACATCCTAATGCATTCCCCCATCAAGCGTGACATATTTATTTATTTTCAAAAGTCCTTTATTCATTCAGAGAATCATTTCATGGCTCTCAGGACTTTAGAGTGAGCATTATGTATGATTTCAGCTACAACACCTCTGGGCCTTCATCCCCTTCTTCCCATGAAATGAGGTACAAGCCCTTATTAGGGTCAATGCACCCAAAAACCCAAACGATGAGGAAATGGAGGGAAGAAATGTGGAAAGTGGTAAGTATGAGTGAGGAATAGTATGATGAACCTTCAAGGAAACCTCTCAGTAGCAACCCTTTTACTGAGGGTGAACAACTTACTAGGATACCATGCCAACCACCAATGTGAAATTAGGAAAAAGATATAATTTCCAAGCAAACTTTCTGAGCCAAATGGATCCAAAAAGGCCAAAAATTCAAAGTTCTCGAATTCAGATGAAACAAACACCATCACGTAGTGATCATTGTGTCGATTTCGACAGCATATTATTTTTCGAGAATGGACTTCATATGGCGAAGATATCGCGATCTAAAGTTTTTCCCAAACAGGTAAAAAATCAAAGGTCAAATTAAACTGGTCAAAGGTCATACAACTGGCATGGAATATGTCGTCAGAAGTACGTCATGCTAACATCAGCATGACACGTGGAAGAACCAGGACGTGCCACATGGTAGTCAGATTTGGCATTTTCAAGGGTGATTTGGACCGCTAAAAAATTGACACCTGCCATTGTACGGAAGTGACACGTGGTTGTACGGAAGACACATGGTAGGATCAGATGAGGACACGTGGAAGTGCAGTCCTGATTTGGAAGACAGATGGCTTCCTCTGGGACTGACACGTGGCAAGGGTGTTGACTATGCAGGATGACTACCATGTGACTGGACCTATGAGTCAGCAATAAGAACCAGTCATAGTGTTACATGTGGCCCAATCACAAGGCACCATGTGGCACCCCTGATTGGGCCAATAAGGCTTGGGTTAAAAATTTGTTGAACCTCCGACGGATTCGAACGGATGACCTCTGGTCACGCCAACGAACTAACCACAAAGGACACAACCAAGCGAGTTACAAGGAAGGACTTAACCAACGTGTGGCACATTATAATTTTTTTATGGTATGGTGTGGCATTTTGGGGATAGAACCTGATCGTCACGGGATCTAGCTTTCGACAAAGGCATGGGACAATAACACCTATCCACATGACCAGGGCCAAGAACCAGGGGTTGGGTGCCATTTGGCCCTCACACTTGGTCACATTGGCACATACGACTAGGAATCCAGTAGGATAGGGAACACATGCCATAAATTCTGCCAGAAGTGGGTTTTTGACTTAGGAAAAAGGATTTTTTAATATTTTCAGGCTTGTTATAATGGGATATTTTCCCTTTTTTGAGGATTTGGAGCCTAGATTGACGCCAGATCTTGGGAGGAAATTGGGATGTGACCCCCAACTAAAATTCTATATAAACCAGGTATGTTTACAGCCATGAGGAGGTTCAGAACATGATAATTATGCCAAGTTGTAGAGTAAGCCATTTTTATGCAGGGAAGCCAGAAGAGTAGTGGAGCTTTGGAAGTCATTTCTAGGAGTTCTACTCCACCTTTTTCAGTGTCCTTTGTTGTGTTGTGTTCCTGAGATAGAGAAGAACATTGTTGTGTCAGTCAAAGAACAAATTGATGTAATTATGTTGTACTTTTGAAGCATTGAATATTAATAACAAATCCTCCCCAACTGAGACAAAGGCCCGAAGACATAGGCAAATTTGTTGAACTTCGTTAACAATTTTTGGCATTATGGTTTGTTGTTCTTAATGCTCATTTTTTGTTCTGCATTCTTTATGATGGCTACAACATTATTTTGTTAAATCTTCTTCTTCTCTTCAATTTCTAAATAGTAAATCAACTCATGCAAAATACTTAACCAAGCCATTTAAAACACCATTTCGGATCAAGTGGTATCAGAGTAGGTTGACAATTGGTTGTTTTGAGTATGCATGATTACCAGGGAAAAACTAAGTCATGGTGAAGGAGAGATTGTAGAAGGAGATCCTGAGATTGGATCAAGAAAGAGGAAATCTCAAAGTGAGAATATGGCATGAGAAGAAGGACTTTCTCAAAACAAAAGAGAGTTTCAAAGAACTTTATTTTCCATGTCAGAGATGGTAAAAGTATTGTATGATGATTGATTGGAACGAAAGAGACATGTTCAAGGGGAATATTCAAATAAATACAAAAGTGAAGAAGGAGAGGACCCTCCAAAAAATCCTCCTTCACCTCCTTCATCTCCATCTTCTTCTTCTTCAAGTACAAGTTCGAATCCTATTTTTGCAAGAAAACATTCTCATAAACATAAGCCTGACATGCCATTACTTAAACTTGATGTGAAATTTGAGTTGCCCATGTATAATGGAGAATTCAATGTTGAGAAGCTTGATAATTGGTTCAGAGAGATGGAGGTATATTTTAGTGTGAAACAAATCAATGATGAGGCAACCAAGATCAAATTAGCATCCTTTCGTCTTGCAAGAAAAACACTCATCTTGTGGTAGAGTAAGTTGCAACATGGTACTCAGCAAATTAGTAATGTATTTCCATCATGGTGAGATTTTATTTTTGCATTTAGGAAACAGTTATGTCCTTTGGGGTATAAGGAGAAGGCTTTAATTGAATAGAAAAGTCTTAAACTAAGAAAAGAACAATCGGTGCAAGAATACACAAATGAATCTTGTAAGATGTCTTTGATGTTAAATATTCCATTACATACACAAGAAACTCTGATGAAGTATATAGGAGGATTTCCTGCTCATATTCGTAATACTGTGTTTATGTTTGGACCTACTAATCTTGATGAGTTTTATGTTCAAGCAATGTATATTGAAGCAGGAAAAATTGGATTTGGTGCATCAGGGGAATCATCTTCAAAGAAAGAAGGCAAGGGAAAAGGGAATGGGAAGAAAGCAAACTCAGCGACAGTGAAGGAAGAGAATCTCTCTTGCAAGCATTGCAAGAAAGAAGGGCAATTGCACCCAGAGAAGAAACCAAAGTGGTTCAAAGAGAGGAAAGGGAGGCAAAAAGTTGTGGCAGTGGCACAACCAATAGATTTGGGGTCATATTCAGGTGATGAGACTAAAATCACAACAATTGGTTTGTCAGGTAAAATTGGTGATGGTTATGATTCTAGAAGTAAATTGTTTCATATAAGCTTCATTATGAAACATACCAAGATAGACACTTTGTTAGTTATTGGATCTCAAGCTAACTTAATTTTAGAAGAAGTGGTTAAACAATTGGGATTAAAAACTAAGATACATCACAAACCCTATTCACTAAATTGGATAAGAAAAAATTGCAAATTGCCCATAACAAAGCAATGTGTCATAAAGTTTTCAATTACATATAAGTTTGTGGATGAAGTAATATGTGATGTGGTGCCACTAGAAGCATGTGGAATGTTCATAGGTAGCCCTTATTTATATGATCGCAAAGCAATCTTATTCGGGGAACAAAATCAATATCACTTAACTAAAGAAAGGACAAAATATGTTGTGCATGCTCATCATATCAAAGGGAATCAATCTCTTTTTACAATGGAACAATTAAAGAAGGCAGATTATGCAAGAAATACACCTATAATTGTACCAAATCAAGTATTTGATCATAAGAAAGAAAGTAAAATGGTCGTAGCATGTAGATCTAGCCATATGTTGCTTCAAGATAAGTTTTTGCCGTGCAAGCTTGTAAAGAAGAACAAACATGTTGGTTCATTTTCAATCATGTTTCTGATATTGTTATCGTTGCTAATGTTTTCTACATGGATGGTAGTGGGTTCAGAAAGATGTGAACAAATGCAAATGGCTAACAATATGTGTTCAGTTATCATGGTTGCTTTGCAATTGATTATGATGTGACAGGTGCACAGGATAGATTTGATAGACAAAGGACAAGTGGGGAGGTTTATCCCGCACTTGATCTCTGGTTAATATCCTTTTGGAGGACCAAAAGGTCTTAGTGGGGAGGTGTGATCCAAATGGATCCAAAATGACCAAAAATTCAAATTTCTTATATTCAGACGAAACCAACGCCATCGCGTAGTGCTCGTTGTTCTAATTCTAACAGTATATTCTTTTTTGAGAATGGACTCTGTATGGTGAAGATATCGTAATCTAAAGGTTTCCCAAACATGAAAAAAGTCAAAGGTCAAAGTCAACTAGTCAAAGTTCATACAAATGACGTGGTAGATGACATCAACAATACGTTATGCTGACATCACCATGACATGTGGAAGCACCAGGACATGCCATGTGGTAGTCAGATTTGGCATTTTCAGGGGTGATTTGGACTGCTAAAAAATTGACAAGTGGCATTGTATGAAAGTGACACATGGTTGTACAGAAGACACGTGGAAGGCTCAAATGAGGACACATGGCAGTATGGTTTTGAGTTGGAAGACAGGTGGCTTCCTCCAGGTGTGACAAGTGGCAGGGGTGCTGACTGTGTAGGCTGACTGGCAAGTGACTAGACCGGTGAGTCAGCAATACGAACTAATCATAGTGTGACACATGGCCCAATCACAAGGTGCCACATGGCACCCTGGATCGGGCCAGTAAGGCATGGGTCAAAACTTTGTTGTTCCTCCAGCAAATTCGAACGTGTGACCTCCGGGCACGCCAACAAACTAACCAAAAAGGATGTGACTGGGCGAGCTACAAGGAAGAACTTAACCAACATGTGGCACATTATAATTTTGTTATGCTATGGTGTAGCGTTTTGTGGATAGCACCCGGTCCGTGGGGGGGCTAGTTGCTGACCAAGGTGCGGGACAATAGCACCTGTCCACATGACCAGGGTCTCGAACTAGGGGCTAGGTGATATTTGGCCCTGGCACCTAGACATATGGGTGCATATGACCAGGCCTCTAGGAGAATAGGGGGCGTGCACCATAAATTATGCCAAAAGTGGGTTTTTGACTTAGGAAAATGGATTTTTTTATATTTCCAGGCCTGTTATAATGGCATTTTTGCCCTTTTTTTAGGATCGGGAGCCCAGATTAAGGCTAGATCTTGGGAGGAAGTTAGGATGTGACCGCCAACTCAAATTATATATAAACTGGGTGTGTTTATAGCCATGAAGAGGTTCAGATTAGGAGAATGATGAAAATTTGTAGAGAGTAAGTCATTTTTATGCAGGGAAGCCAGAAGAGTAGAGGAGCTTTGGAGGCCATTTCTGGGAGTTCTACTCCACATTTTTCAGTTTTGTCTATTGCGTTGAGTTCCTAAGATAGATAAGAACATTATTATGTCAATCAGAGAATAAATTGATGTAATTATGATGTAATTTGTAATCATTTAATATTAATAATAAATCCTCCCCCACTGAGACAAAGGCCCAGAGACGTAGGAAAATTTTTCGAACTTCGTTAACAAGTTTTGGTGTTATGGTTTTTTGTTCTTATTGCTCATTTTATGTTATGCATTATTTATGATGGTTGCAACATTCTTTCATTAAATATTCTTCTTCTCTTCAATTTGTAAATGGTAAATCAACTCATGCAAAATACTTAACCAAGTCATTTAAAAGATCATTTCGGATCACTTTTTATAATCAAGAAAGGACTCTTTGCAACATGCTCAAATTATTCAAACATTAAAGTGTTACTTACCATGATATTGTACTTGTTACCTCATGAATCAAGACATGTTGTCCTATGGGAGCCAAGCTAGTGTAGTGGACATTGCTCTGTTGCCACTGATGATGGTGAATCATAGTGAAGAAGAGGGGCTTTGTGGGATATGATATGCATCGAACTCTCGACACTCCAAGTATGCTACCCGTGGGCCTCAAGACATCATCTCCTTAGTTACCCGTAGGCTAGAGGGGTAACAATTCCAAAAGTTGATCTGGCCCTATGACTTTCCACTCTCCACACTCAGCAACCCAAAACCTAGGTTCTACTCCTACAGTAGTTCTAATCCACCATCTCTCTCTTCTCCACAACCTACACAACCCAAGGAATGTACCCCTTTCACTGCTCACAATCCCTCGAGTTGTAACATTCATTTATTAGGGATTTCATTGCACTCATTTGGCTAGGAATATTTTAGATGGGGTGTAATGTCCCCAAGGCCGAGCCCAGTTGTAAATATGATGTATGAAATGAATTGTAAATATGTGTTATAGGCTGGTGAGCCAATTTTGTATAAGCCGGTGGGCTTATGTGATTGTTAGGCCAGAGAGCCTAAGGGTTGGAGGCCAAGGGCATGATTTTGTACTTGTATATATGCAAAAACATTTAATAAAATTGTAAACACCGCCAAGTGTAGACCGACCACGATGAATGAGTGAAGGGGGACTGAGTTTCCACAGAGAAGGCAAGGGATTAGGGGCTGGAAGGTGGGAAAAGGGGCTAAGTTTTTAGCCTAGGGGGGGGCTTAAGCCTAGGAATAATATTCTATTATTATTCCAAAAGAACATGTGCCATTTATATTTTTTTATCCTAAGTTCTTGACCAAGGGAAGGTGATGCGTGCTGGTGGAACGCATGTAGCCTCCAGGGAGACAAGTGTCGACCCTGGTGCATGCAAATAAAATAGTTTGGGTGGACTGTGAGGGGGGTTCACTCTCTCATTCGAGCGGATTGCCTGAGGGTGTACGGGCTCGGAGCAGTACGACTGACCCGAGCTCTGCAGAAAAACCTTGTACACCTTCTGAACTGAAAAACCTATGTATAGATCCATACTGAACGAGAAGCCTGTGATCGATTCTGAAAGAGTCGGTTTCACCTCAGTTTGAATCAAAAAATCCTGTGTTGTGTCTAGAGAATCTGTGTGCATCCACTGCCCGAGATCGAGCCTGTGCGTGAGATCTTTGTTCTGAAGCCGTGACCCTGAGCCATTTTTCCATTGTTGAGCCTGTGAAAAAAAAGTCGTGTCTGTTTTTCCATTGGTTGTGTGGCCACGCAATGTTGGACTGCGTGGGAGGTTTGTTGACCTGTGAGCGATTCTCTTTAGGAAAGAGAGTGCGCAGAGGAAAGAGAGAACTCCTGGAAGGAACCCTGTAGCTGCCACAAAGCCCGGAGACTTCCGATCCGGTCTGTTGTTGTAACCCAAGGCAAGGGAGGCTAGCAGCCGAAGGACTGTCCAGGTGACAGAGGAGGTGTATACTCCTGGGGTGGAACAAGCATGTGGGGAATGAGGGTCTGCGAGCAGTGAGTGTGGGTGGTTCCTGGGAGAGAATCCCTTCCTGTGGCAATGTGTTGTTTTCCCTGTAACCTCAACCTAACCTAGGATTCCTTGTCTCATGGTGGAGCTTAGTCCTAGCTCGGGGGTGACTCACTGTTGAGATGATGAGCAGTGTGGTCTAAGGCTGGGAGGTTCGTGGAAGGCCTGCACTTGGTTGGTGGATTCTACCACTATTAAAAGATAAGTATCTGATTATGTTTTAATCATGTTTTTGCATGACTCTACTGTTTATGTTATCATGATTTCCGTTGTGTATATGAATTAGTATGAAACGTTATTGATTGTTAATTATGGAAGTAACTCATATGAATACTCTGTGTAGAATGTGTTTATTTGTTTAAATGCATGTGGATTATATAATACCTGTATGAGTTATATACCCTGTGGTGTTAAAGTTTCCTTTTAAGAGCAATTAAGCCATGGTATCTAAAAGGGTGCGCTATAGTTTGGTATCAGAGCCAAGGTTTCGACATTGAGCCTAGATGGGCCAGTGGAGCGGTCGTTGGACCGAGAATACGAGGGGAAATTGGATCTGGAAGGCCAATTTCAGACCCCGGTTTGCTCCAAAGTTTCAAGGAGTTACTTGATGAGTTTTTTAATCTCAGGAGGTATAGCGGTGTTATGAAACCGCAGCCAGTGTGGTATAAGTACACAGGGAAAGGGGACTCCACACCAGAAGTGTTGGAGCTTTAGGATCTGTTCAGGAGGGAAGGTGAACCCTCGTGACTGTCAGATCTGGAAAGTGTGCACGGGGTTTAAAGCCCTTTGGAATTTCACAGGAGTGTGGAAATCGTGATACGCGAAATCCTGAATTAGTCAGGACCGTCCATCAGAAAGAACGCGTGGAGAGCGATCAACCTTTCGCTGACTCGTAACTTGAAATGGTCAAAGGGTGAGTTTGTGAGAATTCACAAAACGTGAATTCATGATTGGATCATAACCATCGATCTAAGAGAGATCTGGATCGTTAATTGTCTAGGAAGAAATCGACGTTTTGGGAGATGGGAAGTGAGGAGAGGTGAACAGCTCCGAAACCCAAAACCCCGATATCCCGAAACAACCTACACCATAGATCATGGGGAGAAGAACTTGATTGTTGGATCAAGTAGTTAAATAGACAGTGATTTTTGGATTTCGGCAAATGGAAGTTCAAGATGTGTGGATGCACGAACTTTCGATGCCTGAAACTCGAAACGTCGAAAGGATTTGCGTCGTAGATCTGAGAAAGATCTGATCGTTGGATTTTACTAGGAATGGATGTGGACACATGGAGATGTACCATGTGCCAATGGGTCGAGAAGAAAAGCGAGAGTGGTGGGACCTGATGATGTCATTAAAAGCGACGTAGACCCTCATGAACGTGCCACGTGCCACCGTGGTTCTGGGTGACCACTGTGCTATGTGGGCCCGGAGGGTAAAGTAAATCGGAATTTTGGAAGTCAGGGGTTGGAAAGGAAAGCAATTTTGAAAGCCTCATGGACTGAAAACCCGAAGTCCCAAAGTCCCGAAATCTCCGAAGACAGAAGAATCATAGCGGATTTTAAGGACAACAACTATGTTGTGGGCCCAGAGAATATGGAAACCAATTTTTTGGAATTCAAGAATTGAAATGATAAAAGGATGGGAGTCACTGCAAAATGAACTCCTGGGTGCCGAAAACCCGAATTCCCAGGTACCGAAAACCTGAAGGACCGAAACTCCCGAAATGATGAAAACGAAAGTTTCGAAGACCCGAAAATTGCAGAGTCGAATGAGAGCTCAGAAAACTTATTTGAATCGAAATGTCTTTTGTTCTTGTTCGTATTGGCGTATAAATGTTGTGGATTGTTCATGAAGTTTTAATGGCCTGAAAAACTTCGAATTGAATTGCACAGTGCATGTGCAGAGTTCAATGAGGGTCAGGACTTCAGTTAACCAACGCCGAGTATGGAATGGGAAAAGGTGCAGATTGCCTCTGAAACAGGAGACGAATGAGAAGGAAAGGATGTCAATGTGGAAGTGGAAGGATCGAACTCCAATGGGAACGGAAAAGAAAAGGATAGGGAAGGACACATAATGAAAATCATTGAAGGATTTCAAAGAGAGGCCCAGGCTCGCCGAGCTGATAGCCGAAAGCTCATGAAAGTCAGGGATCGGCAGGGTGTATTAAACTTAAAATTTTTGAAGAACCTGGAAAGAATAGAGAGGAAACTCGAGAAGGGAAGAGACTCAAGTAAGACGGAGAGTCGCAGAACCCGTGGGAGAAGAAGGAGATCAAGAAGCGCCAGGACTCCCGAGAGGAAAAGGAGGTCGAGGAGTGGTAGTCGACATCTTAGTCGCTCCCAAAGACATTCCAGTAGGGAAACACGCAGTAGTTCGAGCTCGTCTCCTACCAGAAAGCACCGAAAATATGGAAGGGATGAATTGAAAGGGGAAATCAACAAGATTAAACCACTTACGTTTGATGGTGAACATAAGAAGGAAGAAGATGTCGAAATATGGTTGTTGGGTATAAAGAAATACTTCCAACTGCAGAATTATTCTGTCCATGCAGAAGGAAGAATTGCAATGTACCAGCTGAAAGGAAAAGCATCCATGTGGTGGTATCAGTTGGTGCAGGTGCAACATATCAGAGAGAAAGAGGTCATGTGGAAGGAGTTTAAGAGGTATTTTGAGAAGAAATACCTGACCAAAAAATACTATGACAGAAAGATGAAGGAGTTCTTCGAACTGAAGTTGGGCAGTATGACCATTGATGAGTATGAACGAAGTTTTCTGGAACTACTGAAGTATGTTCCATTCATCAAAGACGAGGTTGTTAAAATTGAGAGGTATCTGAGTGGACTTCCACCTTCCATTGGTGACAAGATTCAATATGATGATCCTAAGACTATGGAAGAAACAATAAGAAGGGTGAAATGCTTATACGAACAACAAAAATAAAAGCCTACCTTTCGGAAGGCTTGGGATGACCAGAAGAGGTTTAAGAAAGAACAGAAGCAGAAAGGAAACAGGCCACTCTTTTTCAAGAACAGCCCTTGGGGACAGTCATCTTTTAGAGACCCCAGGAAAGTTGAAGGGAGTGAGCAGATGCCAAGGTCTCCACCTATGGAGTGTTGGGGCTGTAAAGGGAATCATAGGTACAAAGACTGCCCCCACAGAAAAGACAAAGCAAGAATTGTTCATACTATTTAGCAAGCTGAAACAGTGGAGGATATGGGCAGAAAAATGCCAAGGATCTACGCAGCCCTAGACAACAAACAAGAAGAATTTCAATCGCACATGATTGAAGTGGAAGGTACGATCAACAACCGACCACTTGTTATTTTAATTGATTCAATGGCTGGCCATAGTTATATAGATCCTAGAGTGGTGGAAAGTTTGCATTTAACAAGAAGCAAACATGAAAAGTCTTGGTTAGTGAAGTTGGCCACAGGGACCAAGAGGAAGGTCATTGAATTGGTTAAGTCTTGTTCAGTGGAAATGAAAGGAATGAGCACTAAGGCTGAATTGAACATTTTGCCTTTAGGATCATACGATTGCTTAATTGGGATGGACTGGTTGGACCAGCACCATGCCCTTTTGGATTTTCGTAACAAGAGGTTTACCTGCCTTAATGAAGAGGGAAATCCGGTAACAGTCCAAGGAATTCCCAGAGCCGTGGCTATTAGGGAAATCTCAGCCATGCAGCTAAAGAAATGTTACCAGAAAGGATGTCAATTATATGCAGCTCGGGATGAAGAAGCATCCCGAGATGTAGTATCGAATCTGGAAGATCACGAGGTACTCAAAGAGTTCAAGGATGTATTTCAGGAGGTACCTGGACTACCTCCGAAGAGGGACATCGATTTTTCTATAAATTTGATGCCTGGAGAAGCTCCAGTTTCGAAGGCTCCTTATAGAATGAGTACGCCAGAGCTGAAAGAGTTGCAATTGTAACTTGAAGAGATACTAAAAAAGGGATACATTCGCCCCAGCGTGTCACCTTGGGGAGCCCCGGTCCTATTCGTGAAGAAGAAAGATGGGACGTTGAGACTGTGCATTGATTTCCGGCAGTTCAATAAGGTCATTGTCAAGAACAAGTATCCTCTGCCAAGGATTGATGATCTTTTTGATCAATTGAAGGATGCGAAAATATTTTCAAAAATAGATCTCATATCTGGATATCACCAAGTGAAGATAAATGATGAGGACATTAGCAAGACCGCCTTTAGAACAAGGTACAGTCATTATGAATTCACAGTGGTGCCGTTTGGACTGACAAATGCACCTGTTGTTTTCATGTGCTTAATGAATGGAGTGTTCAGAGATTATTTGGACAAGTTTGTCATAGTCTTCCTAGATGATATCTTGGTGTATTCCAAGACAGAGGAAGAACATGAAAAACACCTGAGAATGGTGTTGCAGGTGTTGAGAGAACACCAGTTGTATGCAAAACTGAGCAAGTGCTCATTTTACCAAAGGCAGATTCATTACTTGGGGCACATTATATCAAAGGAAGGGATCGTTGTGGATCCTGAGAAGGTTGAGGCCATTCGAGAATGGTCAGCGCCAAGGAATGTGGAGGAAGTTCGATCTTTTATGGGTCTGGCAGGCTACTACAGAATGTTTATAGCCAGATTCTCAAAGATAGCTCACCCTATCACTTCCTTGCAAAGGAAGGAGAATAAGTTCCAATGGACTGAAGAATGTGAGAGCATCTTCCAGCGATTGAAGCAGCTATTAACCAGTGCTCCAATCCTTAAGATTGCAGATCCAAATAAGGATTACGTAGTGTGCACAAATGTGTGTAAAGAGGGGCTGGGAGGAGTTCTCAGCCAAGAGGGATTTGTAATTTGTTATGAGTCCCAAAAGCTGAAAGAGCATGAAAGGAATTATGCCACTCACGATTTAGAGCTAGTAGCAATCGTCCATGCCTTGAGGAAATGGAGACATTACCTCATGGGAAGGAGATTCGAATTAAGAACAGACCACAACGGTCTGAAGTATTTATTTGATCAGTCGACTTTAAATGCGAGGCAAACCATATGGTTGGAGTTTTTGTGCGAATATGACTTTGATATCAAGCATATCAAAGGGAAAGAAAATAAGGTGGCTGATGCACTCAGCAGAAAAGTGCACGAATTACATGCTACAGCCATTAGCATGTATAGGACTGAGATGAAAGACAGAATTTTGGAAGCTGCAAATACTGATTTGCAGTACAGAAGTCTTGTAGAAAAGCTACAGCAGTGCGAGAGACCACAGACCAAGGAAAGTTACACCTTGGGAACTAATGGTTTACTTCTGTATAAAAACAGAGTGTATGTACCCAATGTCCGAGAATTGAAGCTGGCAATTCTAAAGGAGATGCATAACGTGGCTTATGTTGGACATCCTGGATATCAGAAGACTGTGGCAGCAGTCAAAAGCCATTATTTTTGGTTGAGTATGAAGAAATAAATTGTTGAATACATCGCCATATGTATGGAGTGCCAGAAGGTTAAGGTTGAGCATAGGCACCCAGCAGGGTTGTTGCAGCCTTTACCCATTCCTGAGTGGAAATGGAATGTGGTAACAATGGATTTTATCACCGGACTACCTAGAACCAACAAGCAGCATGATTCAATCATGGTGGTGGTGGAAAAGTTTACTAAAGCCGCCCATTTTATTCCACTGAAAACCACCCACAGGGCAGTGGATGTTGTTGATATATTTTTAAAAGAAGTTGCACGCTTGCACGGAATTCCTAAGACAATTGTGTCTGATAGGGACCTGAAATTCACCTCGAATTTCTGGAAATGACTGCTCAAGGGATTCGGAACGAATCTGAACTTTAGTACAGCATATCATCCTGAGTCTGATGGTCGGACAGAGAGGGTGAACAAGGTAATAGAAGACATACTAAGAATGTATGTGATGGACAAACCATCAAGGTGGGAAGACTACCTGTATTTGGTAGAATTCACCTACAATAATGGGTATCATGCATCATTGAAGATAAGCCCATTCGAAGCACTTTATAGAAGAAAGTGAAACACTCCAGTGAGATGGGATAATCCAGCTGACAGAGCAGTAGTTGGGCCTAAGCTGCTCAAAGAGATGGAAGATCAAATGATAAAAATTAAACAGAATCTAAAAGTTGCCCAGGATAGGCAGAAAAGTTACACTAACAGTAACAGAACCCATAGAGAATTCAAAGTGGGTGACCATGTTTTCCTGAAAGTGAAGACTAACAGGAGTTCCCTAAAGTTGGGAAGTTGCACCAAATTGGCAACAAGATTTTGTGGGCCATTTGAGATCTTGGAAAGGATTGGGCCAGTTGCATACATGCTTGCACTACCTGTATCTATGACTATACATAATGTGTTTCATGTTTCACTTCTTAAGAAATATGTATCTGATGCTAATCATGTTATCGATTGGAAATTGATCCAGGTGGAACCAGAAGGTGTCATGCAAGTGCATCCTGTGCACATATTGGACAGAAAAAGAAAACAGCTCTGGAATCGAGCCATATAGCTTATAAAGGTTCAGTGGACCTGGTACGTGTTAGGACCATATATTGTACCCTTTTTGCCCATATTTTTTTGCCATGATTATACCCTTCATCACCTATATTTAGACTTATATTATCATTCCACTTGATCATTCCAAGGTACATAACGTCCTTTCTCATTACTACACGTTTA
>ML835387.1:0-24039 GCA_009831015.1 Picea engelmannii | reverse complement strand
CAACATGATGTATACTATCCATTCATGGGTGTTGTATATGCATGTGCATTGTCCTTCATGTCCAAATACCTTTATCAATCTTGTGGTCCAAAACCCATGACTAGGGTTGACATCAATGACAACAACCAATCTTCCAACAATTGTATCTTCCATGTTTTAGATTATTTCATTTAGATGATGCTTAGGCTATGTCTATAGAATTGAGCAACAGAGAAAAAAAAAATGCAATTACAAAACATCATACCTTATTTTTTGTTTATGTTTAACTTTGATTATTTTTTTATCTACATAGTTTCTTAAATATCTCTTGAACAATTTAACCTACTCCTGAAAGAGAAAAATAATAAGAAGCAACTAATTTTCTTCTGCATATACAATGCACACCAAAAATATTTCATTCATCCATTTGATCCAATAACACAGCAGACAAAGAAATTGTTGGTCTGCTTAAACATTACACCAAGTCCAATGAAAATTTCAATGAAACAAAGTAACTACACTATGCATCAAACACACACTATTAAACAATAAGAATGGATTGGTTTGGACCACATATCAATCGATATGTCCAATGCAAATATTAGCATATTTTCTATGTATTAGATTCAACTATGTCGGTAGACCTAGGGCACATAAAAACAAGGAAAGAAAAGTGTTGTGTGTGTTTCTCAAAAAAATAAATTAATATGGAATACCATTGGATAAAAGAAAGGCATTGTATGAATACTCTTATCATATCCAACTATTGTTGTCAGAATCTGCATGTGCAAAAGCCATGTATGAATACTCTTCACATGCATTGAAAATAGGCCAAATGTTGACTGTGCAGGAGACATATATGTGTGAACAACATTGATATGGCCATAGAAAAAGCTTCCATCCAACCTAAAAAATCGCCAAGTAAAAACGCTTTTGACTAGGAAATTGTCCAAAGATAAATATATCACAAAGCTGATATTGCGCCAAGGCGAAGAGCACAATGCTAAATTACTAAATTGTATTTTCCACATATATCATCCACTTTTCAAATAGGGGTAATCACAAACAAAAACCATCGACCGGTTGATATATAAGAAGCACATTTTCTTTGCATTGTTTTTAAATCCCTGCAATTTCCTCATAAATTGAAGCAAACCAATTTTCAATAAATCAATGACCTATCCTAAAAATTAAAATTATTGTCAAAATACCTCATGCGGAACTATTGGAAGTGAATTGATGCAGAACTGCAGGAGTGCAGGAAGAAGAGTCATACCAGTTCTCCGCACAATGTCTGAAAATAGACCAAGTGTTAAATATACGAAGTACTGACTATGTGGGAAATACACTTGTGTGGGTTTGTTGATGACATAGTTATCCCAACTACACAAGTGCTAAGGAACCCAAGTGCACCAATTCCAGACCATAAGTTTCTTGAATTCTCAGTGCAAGAGTTGAAAGTGTGGAATCCCCATACAAGGACTAAAAATAGAACAAACATTTTCTTTGTGGAGCAGATGTCAGTGAACAACATCAGAATATCACAACATTGTATGATCTAATGACATTGTATCTTCCATTTTTTAGGTTATTTCATTCAGATGGTGCTTAGGTTATGTCTATAGCATTGAGCAACAGGGGAAAAATAAAAGTAAAAATACAATTACAAAACAACATACCTTATTTTTTGTTTATGTTTAACTTTGATTATTTTTTATCCATATAGCTTATAAAATATCTCTTGACCAATTTAAACTACCCTTGAAAAAAAAAAAAAAAAAGCAACAACCAATTTTCTTTCACATATACGATGCACACCAAAAATATTTCATTCAACCATTTGATATAGTAGCACAATAGAGAAAAAAGATATTGGTTTTCTTAAACATTACACCAACTCTAATGCAAATTTTAATGAAACAAAGTAACTGGACTATGCATCAAGCACACTCTATCAAAAAATAATAATGGATTGTTTTGGACCACATAGCAATCAATATGTCTAATTCCACAATTAGTGGATTTTCTATGTATTAGATTCAACTATGTTTGTGGACCCGGGGCATATAAAAACAAGAAAATAAACTTGTTTCACGTGTTTTTCAAATACATAAATTAATATGGCAGACCACTAGATAAAATAAATATATTATATCAATACTCTCATCACCTCCAAATATTGTTGTCGGAATGCAGAAGCTTACGTAGTATGAATACTTTGCACATGTATTGAGAATTGACCAATTGTTGACTATGTAGGAGACATACCTATGTGAGTGGCATTAATGTGGCCATAGAAAAAGCTTTTGTCAAACCTAAAACTCACCAAGCAAAAACACTTTTGATTGGGAAATTTTCCAAAGATAAATAGATCACAGAGTTGAGATTGCACCAATACAAAGAGAACAATGCTAATTGGCTAAATTGTATTTTCCACATATAATCATTAAAAAAAAAAACATTGACCAAATGAAAAATAAATAGCACATGTGCTTCACATTTCTTCTAGATCCCTACCCTTTCCTCATAAATTGAAACAAACCATTGTGTCATAAATCAATGAGTTATCCTACAAATTATGACACTTGTCACAATCCCCCATGCAAAACTATTGGAAGTGAGCGGAAGCGGAAGTGTGGTAGTGTGGGAAGAGAAGCCATATTAGTTCTTCGCACAACGTTTGAAAATATAAAAAGTACTGACTATGCGGGGCATACACTTGTGTGGAAGTGTTGATGACATAGTTCTGCCAATTACACAAGTGTTGAGGCACCCAAGTGTGCCAATTCCATACCATAAGTTCCTTGAATTCTCGGCGCAAGGGTTGAAAGTGTAGAATCCCTGTATAAGGACTGAAAATAGAACAAGCATTTGCATTGCAAAGCATATGCCAGTGAAAATCATCATAATATCACAACATTGTATGCTCTGATGAAATTGTATCTTCCATGTTTTAGGTTATGTCATTCATATGATTATTAAGCTATGTCTATAGCATTGAGAAACAAGGAAAAAACATAAAAAGCAAAATACAATTACAAAACAGCATACCTTATTTTTTGTTTTTGTTTAACTTTCATTCTTTTTTTATCTATATAGTTTTTGAAATAGCTCTTGAACAATTTAACCTACCCATGAAAAATAAAAATAATAAGAAGAAACTTATTTCTTTCGCATATACGATGTCGTAACGACCCCATCATTATGACTACAAGTGGAGCAAAAGGTGCAAAATTTCTTTTTTGTTTTAAGGAAGGAAGGCAACGATGACCATAGTTGAACCACACAACCTGACGACAAGCACAAGCTCATGGATCATGCAATGGACAACTACGACTCCATGCACTAGCATAAGGAGAAACTGGGCGGAACAAGCATAAATCATGGGGGAAGTGAACTACTCGCCCGGCACATACACAACACGACCACACCTACTAGATAAGGACATCATCCACAATCCCAACACAATGGCCTTGAAGGCTAGTTACTAGAACCTATAAGGCGTGCCAACCCCACGCATGAAGGTGTTACAACCCAAAAGGAAACAACGAGCTTACCAAGATCAACAATACCCACAATGGGAAGCACAGGCTCCACCCAAGATATTGTTCGCCTCTATCTGATAGGGCATGCCACGATCCCCACATCAGGGATCATGTCGTCCCCAGTTGATAGGTGCGAAAATAACCCTGGTGCAACCTAACCTATCTGGACCATGGACTCAAGAAAAATTAAACGCGCTAAGAGTTGAATAATCGACAAGAGCACTACACCTACACCCCCAAGCATGGGTCAATAAGACGCAGATGAAAAGGCTCAAAATAAAAGTGCACGAATGATCTAAGGATTCATGTTTCCTACGAGGCAACATGAATGGTGAAATGACGAAGACCAACCACCCCTTCTAGCTCGACATAAGGCTCAAGGAGAAGAGACCTCTTTAATTGTTGAACTAAAAATTATTCAGCAAAAATTTATAAGGCCTTCAACCATTAAATTGGCGCAGGCTGGTAAACTATTACACCAATAAACCAACTCGACCAAGAGATTACTCAATCAGCAATGAAGAAATTCTCTCAAGAGAAATGTCTTAGTACTTTGTTGTAAGAAGCCCCAGGTGTTTTGTAAACCATCGTTGACATGTGGCCTTGGACACTTTTGTTAAGCTAGACTTGCATAAAGTAGCTGGCTTGTCACAACCCACAAGGCTCGAAAAAGGAAAACCCTCCACCTTCAACCCTCTAATCTCTCTCCCTAACAGAAAAACAACAACTCCTTACCTCAGTTCCATAACCTAAATTACATTAGAAAAACTCCATAATTAATATGGAAAAATTTAATGTTTTCAGAAGTCCTTTCTTTTCAACAAACAAGTTATGCCACAAGGTGAAGTTAACATAATGACCTATATCCCGTCTCAGCCTTGTAGGTAAGGGACAATTCCTATCCGAAAGAACCCTGAGCCTAAGATCAGTGGGTGTTTTTAACTGATAGAGTTAGTGCAGCCTCTAAATTCAAAAACTAATAAAGTATTGTTGCCTAAACAATATAACCCTGAAAATTTGTTGGGCGATAAAGTTGATAGAAAAAATTATGTGCGTGATTAATTATTGGGCATTATAATTTATATAGTCGTAAATGTTTGAATGCCCCACGAAATCTCTAAAGAAATGAGTTGGTACGATATTACTGTACCAAGGCATCCTTTTTTTCCATGAAAAAATTCACTCAATTTTATAATAGTATAAAATCATTTACAAAAGGAAAATCAACAGAGAGTAAAAAGTTGTGTTCGATGCACCCGCAGTGATTTAATCGTTACAATCAGAACAGGAAAGGATAAATAGAGCCCGGCATCCTCAGAAATACATGGCCCTCGAGTAAATTGAGAGAAGAACAGAGAGGTAAGGTCGCCACAACAGCCCGTAGGATGCAATGGATTGGCTGACAATTCTCGGAAGTAGGATGGCCGCGGAAAAGGATCAGAACATGCTGAGGACAGTAATAGGACTCTCGATCCCATTATCACAATGGAAGATTGTGAGTTTCCCTGCCACCTCGGAAAGAGCGCTCTTTGAGAGAGCATTCGCTTCACGATTGAAGGATCTTGGGAAATGCTGAAAGTTAATCTTTGTGAAGCTTTGGGAAAGGTCCATCGTCTTTTTTTTCCAGCCTTCAATCTGGACAGAGTGAAGCTATGATTTTTGAATAATCCAGTCGATGACGACGCTCGAATCCCCCCGGACCAGCAGATGTGTGATGGACCAAGTGGAAGCTAGGGAGAGGGCCGCCCAAAGACCCAAAATCTCTGCTTTGGTATTCGATCCCGGACCACAGTTGAGATACCATTTGGTGATTCTTGACTGATGAGTTTTGAAAAAAAACCCAGCCCCACAGCAATGACCATTTGACAGGGCAGCACCGTCAAAACAAGCAAGGGTGAATCCGTCAGGCAATGTCAGGTCGATATCTTTAATAAAGACGGGCTTGACTGAAGATGGTTTCCAGTTGAATAAAGCGAGAACTCTGTAAGTTACTACTTTTATGGAAGGAGCTCGGCCATCAAACAGTGCAATGTTCCTCTCGATCCATAGGTTCTAGCAGACAAGGGAAGCTAAGCAGATCGGTAAGGAGCGGTTAGAAAGCCACGCAATGAAACAGTCTGACATTGTATTCCCGCTTCAGGAAGAAGGAAGATTGTAGTGCAAGAGCAAAATGTGCCAAACCTCCATCGAAAAATCACAATGAATCAATAGGTGATGAATATTTTCCTGTGCGTGGCGACATAGGGGGCAGATTCCTAGTCCCTCCCATCCTCTCCGGCGGAGCAAATCCCAGGTTAGGATCTTTTCTTTGCCTGCAAGCCAGGCAAATAATTTATATTTTAGAGGGACCTTCCAACGCCAAATCTGTTGGAACCAGGATGGATAGGACCCGGGACAAAGTGGAGAATGGAGGGCCTCATAGATATTCTTAACAGTTAGGAGACCCGAAGCATCCCCTCCAGTCCACAAGAGAGAGTCAGGTTCATTAATGAGGGAGATGTCATCCCTTTTAAGAGCAGAAGTAAATCGATTCCAAACAGTTGCCCACGGTCCATCTAGAGCCAAATCGCAACTCTTCAACCAATTATCCAGCCAGGAGGGGGTGACAGTCCGTGTTCTAACTTGTGCAAGATTGAAAAAATTTAAAGAGCTGAGTTTTAAGCACAAAGCTGGAGGGAGGAGCGAACCCTCGTCCAGTCCCATAATCTGGTCACGACCCAATCTAATATCAGTGCCAGTGCCTGGCTTCCAACGGAGCCAGTGAAGAATGACAGGGGAAGAGGCTACCAGTCCCTTCCAGAGAGTAGAGGCCCACTTTTGTTGTAAATTTTGCTTTCGAATCCAGTCACAAAGTTTAAGTGAGCCCATATATTTATCCGCTAAGATCCGGTGCCATATACTATCAAGATTTACGGCCCTCCAAAAGGAATTTGCCAGGAGGGAAGTGTTGAAGGTGAATAAATTTCTAAGCCCCCAGCCTCCTGCCCTTTTTGATGTAGTCAATGACGCCCAACTGCAAAGATGAAAACTGTGTTTTTTCCCATGACCGTTCCACAGGAAGTTTGAGGCGAGTCTCCGGAGAGTGTTGAGAATCTGTTTTGGAATTTTCACCAAAGACATCCAGTAAACCGCTATGCCTTCCAGCACAGATTTTACCAGTATAAGTCGACCTCCAATTGAAAGCCACTTGTTACACCAGAGTGCAATTTTCCTTTCAAAAAGATTTACAAGCCATTGCCAATCAGCAGGGGTGTAAGCTCCCAGTTTGAGCTAAAACCCAAGATACTTGAAACCCTCACTCAGATCGATAAAAGTGTAAGGCAAGGACGCTTTGAAGCTAAGTAACTCGGACTCCGATAGTCCCCAGTAGTAGACTGAGGATTTTGAAAGATTGATGGATAGTCCTGAGGCAGAGCAGAAGAAAAGTAACACGTCCTGGATAACTGTCCACTCTGCTAGATCAGCATTTGACAAGAGAAGAACATCGTCAATGAACATAAGGTGAAATATCTTAATGAGCTTTGAAACTTTGATGCCGGAGATTTTTTGTTCATTGAAGCTTTTGGTGAGAAGGAGGCTGAGACCTTCCATGATCAAAATAAAGAGATAGGGGGAGAGAGGGCATCCCTGACGGAGACCCCTCTCACTATTAAAGAAGTTTGAAGCCTCACCATTGATTATTACAGTGAAATTGGCACTTGTGGCACAAGCGAGGATCCAATTTGTAAACTTTTCTCCAAAACCCACAGCATGTAGCACGAGCCTCAGAAAATCCCAATCAATGTTGTCGAAGGCTCTTTTGAGATCAAGCTTCATGATCAGCGCTTTTATATTTTGATGTTTGATACTGTGGATGCATTTGTGGGCAGCACCTATAGCATCCTGGATTCTTATGCCCTTCAAGAAACCAAGTTGTTCCGCCGAAAGGCTCCTACCTAGATAAGGCTTGATCCGGTTGGAGATGACCTTTGAGATTAGCTTATAGACGAGGTTGCAAATAGATATAGGACGGAAGTCATTGAAGGAGAGCGGGAGTTTTTCTTTCGGGATCAGGACCAGGAAGGTAGCATTTAGGCTCCCTGAGATCTTACCTTTTAAACGAGAGTCCTCCACCATCCGAAGAAGATCCATGCCGACCAAATCAAAGAAGTAGATGAAAAATTCTGAAGTCCAGCCATCCGGCCCCGGGCTTCTTTCTTTTTTAAAGTGGATTAGGATATCTTTGAGCTCTGAAAGAGTTACAGGCTTGTAAAGCTCTGTAGCAGCTTCTGAAGAGATGAAATTAGGGAACAAACTTGTCATAGAGGCCTTTTCAGAGAGAAAGTGGTTGTTAGTAGCTTTAAATTGTTGTTTGAAATGCTTCTCAACCTCGGTCTTAATCGCTTCTTTCCCACGGATGGTTCCATCCCCAACGTTGTCTATAGAACAAATGGTCTTTTTACACCTATTATAGCTAGCCACATTGTGGAAAAACTTTGTATTTGAGTCACCGCTCTTCAGCCAAGTAGCTCAGCTACGCAATCTCCAAGCCATTTCTTCATCACGCAGGATGGTGGATCTGTTAGATTCTAAAGACTTTAGGCGATCTGCCTCCTCCGTAGTCAAAGCGATAGAAGTCGATGTAAGGATGAGCTCAGTAATCTCTGCCTCCAGCTGTTTTAAAAGAGCTTTTCCGGCTGATTTTCGGTCCAGATACCATGATTTGGATTTTGATTTAATAACTTTTAACTTCCAGACCAGACGCCTCTGTGGGTCGACTTCGGCAAGGAAGCATCGATCCTTCCAGACCCTGTGGACTAATTCGGAGTAATCCTCAGAAAGAAGCCAGTGGTAATTAAACTTGAAGGGAGTCGATCTGTGCAGCGCTGGGGGCATTAGCTGGAGGAGGATCGGGGCATGGTCCGAAACAAAAGGGAACTCCACCCACGACAAAGGAAAAATCGATGTAGACAGGAAAGCCTCTGCTACCAAAAAACGATCTAGCCTTCTCGCAATGGCCTCTTGACTCGTGCGCCCGTTTCTCCAAGTAGGAACGAGACTGTGGGGTTTGACATCAATCAGATTGTTTGTTGTGAAGATCTCGCTGAAAGTGGCATATGTATGTCCCTGTGTGTTGTAGCCTCCCCAGTGCTCATCAGCCGACAAAATAATATTAAGATCACCACCAAGAATAAGATTCGGAATAGAGAGCAGTCCACAAACAGCCAGTTGTTTCCAGAAGAGAGATCTATTTGAACAGGGTCCGTAGACATTAAGGAACGCCACCTCCTGGCAAGTTGCAATATAGCGTCCTGTCAACATAATGCCACCCCTCGTCATGAAAGGCCTCAACTCAAAAATATCCAGGTCCCAGGCCACCAACAAGCCACCAGAGTTTCCTATGGAACTGGCAGCCGCAGAGACCCAAGAAGGACGGAAAAGGTGAACGAAATCCCTGGAAGAAACATCGGACGAAAGGGTCTCTTGGAGAAAGAAGAGATCCGGATTTGTTTTTTCCAACAGCCTTCGGAAAGAAGCCACCTTGAGGGGGCCTCCGATCCCTCGTATGTTTAAGGAGAGCACGATCATTATTTAGATCGTGCCAAGGCCTTCATAGCTCTAAGGGCCTTACCTTCCTGAGAGGGAAGATCAGTTGTTGTAGTCTGGGTGCTCAAGAGCTCCTTTTTCTTCCTGGAGCTACGCGTCTGTAGGGGAGAAAGATCAGTTGTGATGCCTCTCGACCATGCAAAAAAAATTATGTTTAAATCTGGAGGAAGAGAGGATGAAGAACCCGGTTCAGAGGCTGGAGAGACAAGTTCTTTGCCGCGATACACCGGAAGATGGGAGAGGTTGTTTGGTGGAAGGTCTGGCAAGACCGTTGTATTCAACGATGTCAGTAAGGAGACTTCGTCCTCCTCAAGTTGGCTGAAACCTGGAGGATGCTGTGAGGAAACAACTGGTTGTGAGGGGGAGGGAGTGGGTTCTAAGAGTTCGTCCAATGGAGTGAGAGAAGGTTGTAATGGCTCAACCCTGTGAGAAGAAGGATAAAGGGTCACAGACTGGGGAGTAGCCGGGGGCGAGGAAGGAACAGTCCGAGGGAGCAATCTGCGAGCTGTGGGTTTTGGAAAGACAGTAGGTAGAGTCTCGATAGCCGGTAAGGGGTCTCTTTCACTGCTAGAGGAGGAGAGCCATGAAAATCCATTTAAGGTTTCCTTCTCAGCGTCGGATAGTGTTTTAAAGAAGGAAGGGCAGAGTCGACTCAGCTTGGAACAGTGTTCATCAGGTAGAGGAGGGGGGTCTGGTTTATCCAGGAAGACTAGTGAAGGATCCACCTCCATATAGTCAGGGGGATTGAGGGAGAGCTCACTTTCATCAGAGGAAACAAGAGTTAACTTACCCAGGCACGAGCTGCGGAGATGGCCAGTTTTCCTGCAAAGATTACAGCGGAAAGGGATCCCAAGATAATCCAGCTTCTGCGAGTGTTTTCGCCCTCTCCAGTCGATCACCAGGGTTTCTGACAGACCGACAGTGATATCTACCTCAACCAGTACTCTCCCCATTTTTCTCCAAGGACCATTGAGAAGTTGGGTGTCATGGGCGATGAAGGTTCCAAGAGAGTTTCCGATAGCTGATAAGGCACCTTTGTTCTAGAGATACAGTGGAAGGTCGGGGAGAAGCACCCAGAGGTGTCTTTGTTGAAAGAACTCCGAATCCGGATTGAACGCTAACCTCCAACGCTTTAGCATAAGACTACTTCCTCCGTAAACCCATAATGACGACAGTAGTTTGGTAGCGTCAACTGGAGATTTGCAGAGGAAGCATAGCCAGCCTTTTTTGAGGAACTGAATGTCCGGAGAGTAGCCTAAAAGTGGGAACCAGTTATTTTTTATCCAGTCCTCCAAAGGCTGTGGGCTCAGTCGAGAGTAGGATAAACGTCCCACCAAAGCACAAGTCGACATCAAGCAGAGATTCTCGAACCCCACTCCGTCCCCCAGGACCAAACGTTTTGATCTTTTTGATGATTTCCACACTTTCCTGCTGACAGAGTTTCGGTGAAATGTGGAAGCATCTATGTGAGGGGTTGGAGTGTATAGTAGGCCATCTCGAAACTGTCTGGTAAAGGAAACAGGGTCAGGGTGGGACCTGTCAGAAGGAGGGAGATCCGGCTTCGGATCTAAAGTGGCCATCAGTGAGGAAGAAGGTTTACCGTCGGGGTTCTCGGTGGGAGCAGTGGTAAAAATTGAAAAGGATGGCTTGGAGGGAAAAGTCTGACGCTCTGATTCTAGGGAATCCATCTTTTCGAACAGTCCCACCTGTTTCCTGAGGAGTTCGTCAGATGGTTGCATCAAAGAATTTTTCAGCGAGTCCATTTAAAAGGTTATGAACCCAGGCAGGAGGCCCAGTGGGGGGAACGGGAGAAGAGGTTGACAGGCAGGTGGAAGAAAAACAAAAGGAGATAGTAACAGGTCAGAGGGGCTGGGCCAATGAGCGCAGGGTGAAAAAACTTTTTTGTCTTTACTGGGCAAGTAGACCAATCGCCGGGCATGAATCAGATACTCATGGTGCCGGTAAGGTCCAAAAAGACAAAGAAAGGTGGGGAGCAAAAGGACGAAAAGAAGGAGACAAGGTTCAAAAAACAATGATTCAGGGCAGGCCAGTAGAAGAGCAGAGTCAAAACTATAAAACCACCAGAAATCTAGAAACCAGGTAAAGACGGGGAAAGGCTAAAAACGAGTCTATAGTCTTGATGCAAACTGCCAGGAACTCAGTAGATACTCAACAAGTATGGGAGATCGAGGAGTTTGGTGAACCAGGCTCGCCTGTTCGCCATCGCCATCGCCATTCCTGGTCGATCCACCACGGGAACTTAACAAAACATGATACCAAGGCATCCTTAATAACCACAACTATTAAACAGCAATAAACAAGAAATAAAAATCGTTGCCACATGCGGGTCTATTATCATGTCCGCCCTTTAGCCAAGAATTAACAATATTAACCGCTGCCCCTTCAAAAAAAGGGAAACATTTCCTTTAAAACTCCAGTTGATGCACCATAGATACACCACCAAATGTGCAGTAGGAACGCCACGATTGGCACAGTCAAAACGCAACATTTCAATCGTTGCCCTTCCATTATACAAATCCGCTCTGTATTAACCGGTCTACTAAATAAGCTCGCTGCCAATATATAATTTTGTGTATCAATATAATAAATGTTGTTGACTGAAAATAAAGGATGATAACGCTGTCAACACCGCAATAATAAACTCAAATAAAATCGTTGTCTACATTCCAATCACAGACCATCAACCCAATTAAAATGTTATTTCTGTATTTTAAAATGCCCTTGATGTTGATAACATAAATCGATATATAAATATTGTCTGTAGTTAAATTCATTGTGTTGATATTAATTCACTGGTCTAACAAGAATTATATAATGTTATTTAACAAGATATGGCTATCCATAATATTAATCAAACATATTAGCATTATGTAAATGCAGTAATTAATCATTATAAAGCTCTCTAAAATTCGTTGTCCTACCACATTAAAACACAGGTATGTCAACAAGGAGATTCATTGGAAGGTCGTGGTACTTTAAAACGCAGGTAAAGTGTTATATTCAGCAGTGTAACGAAATAAAAACTGGATGCATAAGTGGTTTATTCAACCATAAAACGAATTCAACTCTGGATGCCTAAAATGTTTAATTCAACAGTAAGATGAATTCCAAATCTGGACGCAATCAATTCAATCATTCGGCAAAGAATCAGCAATACTCATTCACAAGAGGGCACATAGACCAATCATTCAGCCGAGGATCAATCATCGCAGATATAGTAGGGGTAGATGGTCATAAGCGGTTCATCGCGGAAGGGAAAAAAAAAACCATAGAGGTAATCAATTGCAGCAAGGCAAAGGTGTCACGGCAAGTCATGGTTACAAATCACAGAGGTATGGAGTCACAACAGTTATAAGGTTACAAATCGCAGAGTTAAAGAAAACTTCGCCATCAATAAAAAATTGCAGGGTTAATTAAACGCATCTAGGCACAAGACTACACACTACCTGGAACAAGCAACAGGGGTAGACGACTGGTCGGAACATCCTTCGTTCATCATCCACGCACAGAAAAGCAGGGCGTTGAGATCCATAGGTCTATTAACGCCGAAGCAATGACCGTAGATCAGGCTCTTGGTCGACTACTCAGGCAAGGACTGATGAGATAGGAACGAAAGGAAAAAATAGTCGCAATCATCACAAATCAATAAACCATAGGGCAGTCAAGACATGTCAGGAATCGAAGGCCATGAGAGTCAATCAATCATCGAGCTAAGGGCTATGGGAAAATTTCAGTCATCAACTGGAATGCTAAGACAATCATTTTTCTTACCCAATTAAACATGCATATCTAAAAGCATAAGTCATACTAACAATCTACCATGCAGAAATAAAGGAAGCGTATCGTTCTCCAATCGCTCGCTCTGAGTTGATGTCCCGCACTCTTTTTGAAACTCCCACTTGTCGATCAATGAGACTTCACCGATACCTACCATCCAACACTAGGGGTACTCTTCTTCCCCCTTAGCCCCCTAATCCGCAAAGGGACCATGTACACTAACCAGAGAATCAGCTAGTCCCAACTCACCTCGCAAGACCGAGCTACCACTCCTCACTGAGCTGGGTATCCCAACTCCCACAAGATAAGTCAATCAAGTATAAATTTTTGCAGCGTAACATTACGCAAACAGAAGAGATCATCATCATTTTCCTCCCTCCATTATATAGAGTTTAGAAGTCCCTTACTTTCCCAAATTCCCATTTTATTTAATGTTTAATAAATTAATTCATAAAAATCCTCCACGTACATGTGTCACCCATCCCCTTCATTCCTCCATAAATTAATTTTATTAATTAATTAATTACCCCTATTTCCCTCACTCACCTAAAGGCACTCCTAGAATCGCTCCTAGGTGTCCCCATATCCCCTTACAAGTCTTAATGACTTTCCCCCTTATTAATTTACTAGTTGAGTTTAAATTAGAAAGTTGTTAAATGCTAGATACCTTATTAAGTTAGACTATCTGTTTTTTCCTTGTGTTTCCCCTTTCTTTTTATGTTTTCCACTTTTTCCTAGTTTCCTAATTATTTTAGATTTCCCTCTTTCCCCTTTTTATTTAAACTCAAAAAGGCATGTGCATAAACTTACCCTTTTCCCCTTTTTCTTTTTAATGAATAAATTTTTAATTAACATAATATAGTAAAACAATTATTTCCCCTTTTTAAATTTTATCCCAAAAAAAAATTATAAGTCAATTTAATTGCTTACCCCCTTCTTGTCACAAGATTAATGAAGATTATATATATATATTAAATAAATAGATAAAATTTTACCACTAGTATAATTTAGACCTAGACTTTATTTTCCTAGGTTGGGCGACATTTTGTTAGGGGGAAATTTTTAAATCTTCCTTAACACGTTATTCATCCTAAAGCCATCTAGGTTTATCCAATTATTAAATAACAACGTGATGTGCCCTTCAGGACGCACTAGGTGCTCCAAGGGTGCCACTCGCCTCTTTTTGTTTCTCTTGCGTGACGTGCCCTTCAGGACGCACTACGTGCTCCAAGGGTGTCACTCACCTCTTTCCATTTTTCTTGCGCGATGTGCCCTTCAGGATGCACCACGTGCTCCAAGGGTGCCACTCGCCTCTTGAATGACTTGGTAGACATCAAAAACCCCTAGAGTCAATACTCCACCAGGTGATCTTGTGGGAGACTAAGGGACTCTAAGGAATAAGGCCCCTGCCTTATTGCGCGCCCCTTAGAATAATCATGAGCGACTGTCGCAGTCTGGCCTCACAGCATCGTGGGTCCTCTCGAATTAGATAATTGTTAACCTACAGTTCAAGCCACGGTGGGAGTGCTAGTAGGCTGTGGCAGGGATTTTGTCCACACCTCTCCCTCAACATCTCTGGTAGTCCTGTGTGACCCCTCTACTCCACATGTGAGTCTGGTCGGCAAGCTATCATTAGCCTGCATCATCAACGAATCATGTCATAAATATATCCATATCATATCATCTAATCATATGCACTAATATCACATATAAAACAATCAAACCCTAATGGTTCACTCCCCAACTTGATCTGGAGTCCAAGGGGTTCCATCGATGCCTCTGCATCCTCGAGGTCCAAAATCCTGCACACTCAGAAAAATCAAGTCAATAGCACATGTCTATGTCAATGCAGCATAATAACATGTCATCAATTCACAATGTCTCATAATCATAATCAAATGCCCAAAAGTATAATAATCTGGATCACTTGCGAGCAAGTGTCCTCAAAGAATAAGTTTGTTCAGTGCACGCAAGAGCGGGATGTTACAGATGCACACCAAAAATATTTCATTCAACCATTTGATATAGTAACACAACGGAGAAAAACACTATTGGTTTACTTAAACATTACACCAAGTCCAATTAAGAATTCAATGAAACAAATTCATTGCACTATGCATCAAGCACACTTTATCAAACAATAAGAATTGATTGTTTTGGACCACATAGCAATCGGGATATTTGATGCCAAGATTAGCATATTTTCTATGTATTAGATTCAACTATGTTTGTGGACCTCGAGCATATAAAAAAAAGAAAAGAAACTTGTTGTGTCTGTTTGTCAAATACATAAATTAATATGGAAGACCACTCGATAAAATCAAGATACTAGATCAATACTCTCAGCATCTCCAACTATTGTTGTTGGAATGTGCGAGTGTGGAAGCCTACGTGATATGAATACTCTGCACATGTATTGAAAATAGACCGACTGTTGACTATGCGAGAGACATACTTTTATGAACAACATTGATACGACCATAGAAAAATATGTTGTCCAACCTAAAAAATTGCCAATTAAAAACACTTTTGACTAGGAAATTGTCCAAAGATAAATAGATCACAAAGTTGAGACTGCAACAATGCGAAGATCACAATGATCATTTGATAAATTGTTCTTTCCTCATATATCATCAACCTTTTGAATAGGGGTAATCATAAACAAAAACCATTGAGTAGTTGACAGATAAATAACACATTTGGTTCGCATTTCTTCTAAATCTCTGCCCTTTCCTCATAAATCAGAGCAAACCAGTGTGCCATAAATCACAAAGATTTCATGCAAATTATGACGATTTTCCCAATAACCCATGAAGAACTATTGGAAGTGAGCAGATGTAAAAGTGCGACAGTGCGGGAAGAGAAGTTGTATCAGTTATCTGCACTAGGTTTGAAAATAGACCAATTACATGCTCTATGGGGCATGCACGTATGCGGAAGTGTTTATGACATAGCTCTGCCAACTACACAAGTGCCAAGGCACCCAAGTGCACCATTTCCAGACCATAAGTGGATTGAATTCTCAATGCGACAGTTGAAAGTGTGGAATCCTCATAAAAGAACTGAAAATAGAACAAGAATTTTCTTCGTGGAGCATATGCTAGTGAACAACATCATAATATCACAACAGCAAAAGTTTCCACACAACCTAAAAAAAAAGACTTAGTATTGGAAGTCAAGGTATGTAGAAGTGCAGCAGTGTGGGAGCATGAGTCGTATCAGTTCTCTGCACAAGGTTTGAAAATGGACCAAGTGATAAATAGATAAAGCATCGGCTCTATGGGGCATAAACATTTGCAGAAGTGATGAAATTTACTTGGAAATTGTTCTAAATCACTACCCTCTTCCTATAAATCCACTATATCTATATATAAATACATTTCACTACAAAATCTATGAAACATAAATAAGCCAGACAACTCGAATTGCTTCAAGGACAAATGCATAGCGCATATTTACTGAAATGTCTTTTCCATACACATGAATAACCTTCGGAACACAATTCACCATAAATACAAACCACTACGCAGTCCATAGAAAAACGTGACATCTAGTTTGCACCAATTCTAAATCATTGTTGGTTACTCCTAAATCCAATCAAATCAATGTGCCATAAATAGCATGGACACCCTCCAAATTACCTAGCTTGTCGCAACTCTTGGTGTGGAACTATTCACCATGCGTACGTGTGAAAGCACAACACCCCGCAAGAACCATTGGCATCCATGCTCCACACAACGCTAAAAAATAAACCAATTTTTTCCTATGCATAGCACAGAGGTAGGGGACAAATATCTATGCCAACTGTAGATATATCGTCATAGAAAAATCCTCCACACAACCTGGAAAAAAAAACCAACTAAACAATCCCTAGTGCCATATGAAAATGCATCCAACCTAAAAAAATTATTGCTTTACATCATATGTTAAATAATGTGTTTCTCCCTAACTTTACACCCGTGCTATCTCCATAGAATCAAGCAATTGAAAAATAAAAAATAACAACACAAGCTCAAAACAGCACACCTATTTTGTTTATGCTTAACAATGATTCTTTCTGACCCATGCAATGTCTGAAATAACCCTTTGTTGACTTAAATTAATTATGAAAAGGAAAAATAAGAAACAACATATAGCATAAAATGCAGATGATTTCTTACCCTCTCACATAGATTTCTAGAAACCCCAAAATTAGAACTCCTGCAAGTCGCGAATCGCATCACTTGAAAATTCATAACAACTTCGTCTTTCTTAACCATAACAGATGACATGGTAAATAAACGCATTAAGCAACCAAAAAACAAAGTGAACAATACAACCTAAAAACAACACACCTTCTCTCCTTGTTTACCTTTGAGTGTTTTCAACCCACACATTTCTGTAACATCCCCTGGCTAACTTGACTTGCTTCTGAAAAAACAAAATAATAACCAACTCCCAATTTTATCTCACACATACAACAAAACAACACTCCACCATTTGATTCAGCAACACATTAGAATTAAATGCACTATACATAAAGCACACCCTATCAAGAAACAAATAGAGAAACTAATTGCACTTGTCTAAAATACATAAATTAATATAGCACCCAACTAGTTAAAAGAAAGATACTAGATGTCGAGAATTTCTTAGCCACTCAAATAGATTTGTAAAAGCCCAAAAACTAGATGTCTTGCAAGTCAGCAACTGCAGCACCTGTAACTTGGGAAGAACCTCCTCTTCCTTTCTTATAGTAGATTATATCATGATCAAACCCAAAGAACTCAACAATTAATTAGAACAAAAGAATTCAATTAAAACTCCTTGTAACGTGTAAAAGCTCTTGCAAAAATTCATGTCATATAGTAAACAAAAATCCCTTCAAAATTTATGAATCGTACTAAATTTAATGAACAATCGAAACAAAATAATATATAAATAGTAAATATATATGCATATTGTTTGGCCCACATATTTAAATGTCACCAATTACCAACTAACCTGGTAGCAAGCTTCGGAAACCATGATAGACTTAGAACTTTGAGACTTGTATATGCACTCATTCTCACTATCACCCCGTGAATAAAATAATGTTTTAAAGGACCAATCAAAAGAAAGGAGGAACAACACCAATTTTTTGGTCAATACAAACACAAAATCACAATCAACACAAAAATAATTACTATAGTACTAGGCATTCAGCAAAAACTAATAATATGTTGAAGATAGAATGTATGGATGAACATACATATGTTTGTATGCATACATAATATTAAATCTCCTATTTGAATAGAGTATCTTTGTATGTAAACACATTATTAAATTCCAACTTTTGAAAAGTGTGAATTTGAAATAATAAAAATATATTCTACAATTTAATACAATGCAAAGGCATCTTTTCTTAAATAGAGTATCTTTGTATGTATACACATTATTAAATTTCCACTTTTGAAAATTTTGAATTTGAAATAATAAAAATATATTCTACAATTTAATATAATGCAAAGGTATTTTTGTCATGAAAGTTATTTAAAATTTGTGAAAAATGCTACTAAATGAAAACAATATCAATCCAAACTAAAAACAATATCACATAACTATTTTAGTTTTACAAGTTCACTGCTAAGTTTAAAGCTTAAATTTGAATAATACATAGTGATGTATGAGAGGAAAAGACAATGAATTATTGGTATATAAAGAATTTGTTTATAGACCAAGTTTAGGTTTTTGGTCTTGATTATTTATTTATTTTAGATGTTATTTTAAAAGACTAATCAAAAGAAAAGAAAAAGAGCACCAAATTTTTAGTCAACCCAAAAACACCAAAAACAATTGCTATAATCATAGGCCTTGAACAGAGACTAATAATATGTTGAAGATAATTGCTATAATCATAGGCCTTGAACAGAGACTAATAATATGTTGAAGATAGAATATATGTAAAGGTATATGTTTGAATAGAGTATATTTGTATGTACACGCATTATTAAACTTCCACTCTTGAAAAGTTTGAATTTGAAATAATAAAAATATATTTTACAATTTAATACAATGCAAAATGCAAAGGTATTTTTGTCTCCACTCTTAAAAAGTTTGAATTTGAAATAATAAAAGTATATTTTACAATTTAATATAATGCAAAGGTATTTTTGTCATGAAAATTATCTATAGTTTGTGAAAACTAGTGCTAAATCAAAATAATAACAAATTTCAAACTGAAAACAATATCACATAACAATTTTAGTTTCACAAGTTCACTGCTAAGTTTAAAGTTTAACTTTGAATAATACATAATGATGTAGGAAAGGAAAAGACAATGGGTTATGGGTATATAATGGGTTTGTACATAGACCAAGTTTAGGTTTAGGGTTTTGGTTTTGATTATTTTGTTTTTTGGTTTTGATTCTCTAACAATTGTTCATGTTTCATTAAAGATGTTTATAGAGAAAAATGGATCGGCGGGACGAAGTAGTATTGTATGGATCGATTCTGGAGTGGCTACGGTGAACATAAGTGGTAATATTAAGGCAGTCCAGCAGTATAGAGAACCCCACGAGAAATGCAAGCAGTCCGTTGAGAAGCTGCAATGCAAGCAGGACATGGTTATTCACTCCCTCCATCACAGTCTCCAAGACATGTGTCCCCGCTGCCAAATCCAAGAAAGCCATCAGAATCAACATTATAAATCCCTCACCCATGCAAAACACAGAGATCGCCATAAATACGGTCACCATATTCATCATATGCACTGGTAAACACTCAAACTTGATTTTCAAACAATCCAAATAATGAAAGAAGGGCCTTTCTGTCTGGAAGAAGGGCCTCAAGCAGTGCCATGTATAGTAATACGAGTTTGATGAATACCCAAATCTGTCCACTTGATCTGACTCAGTTACGCGAAGCACTTATTTAAGGAGGACTTTATCCAAGCTTCTTGCGTTCTATTTTCTATTTAGGGCAGGAGTCAGCGGGATGGTGTATGGAGTGACTCCGGGGGTACTTGTTTATTAAAAATAGTGTACGAACGCGGCTGTTTAGATGTAAATAAATAAATGGCCACAAAACACAAGTCAACTTAGATAACCAGCGACAATTAAGGGCAAAGAATCTTCTCCATTTATCGCTTGACTGTGTTGGGGCATTATTCAATGCTACCCTCTTTGACAAGTGATTGTTAAACGATAAATAAATTTGCCTTACCATTTTATTGGCTTTTATTTTATTATTAGTTCCTTGCCATGGGATTATAGCAATGAGTTTGTTTTTTTTATGTAACATTGATGTGATATTATGTGTCCCGTGAGTCCAGCGCGATTGGTGAAGACAGGACCTTCCTCCAAGTGTTGGGAGGAGGTCTCGAGGTCAAACCCTGCTGGGTCTCCGGGACGAAATTTGTAATGGCTGTTGTGCTAGACTGGATACAGTGGAATGTAAATGATATATATCTCTAATATATATCGAGATAATTTCTCGTTTAAAAAAAAAAAAAAAGTTGTCTTTTACCATAAATTTGGGTATGTAATGTAATGTTTAACATAGGAAAACAAATATACATTTTTGGATATAATAAAAATATTGGTGTTTTTCATTTATAATTGTTTGATAGAATTGAAGTGTTATTGTTACCTTCACATCTTTCAATATATAGAATTAATTACATAATCAATAAATTTCACCAATCACTACATCTAAATATATTTATATTTATGTAGAATAAAAAGTTGTACTATATATTTATTATTATGCATTATTATATTTATATTATATTTATTATCTAATATATTATTTATTATTATATTTATAATATATTTATTATATTTATGAATATTATATTTTCATTCAATTTTTTGATAAAAAAATATGCATTATTTGTGTATTTATTTATATTAAGTTTCATTATTCAACATGTATTTCCCAACTACTAACTAACTAGACAGGGAATGTGTTGCCATACAACCCTTATTATATATCTAAGAGAGCAAAAAAAATTAATCATCCATAAATAAATAAATTTTACTACCTTTTCACGTTTTCACTGGCTTCCATTGGTAATATTATATACGTTGGGAATATTATATACGTAAGAGCACAAAAGACTAACCATAAATTTCACGACGTTGAGGCTGACGCAGCCCATAGAGAAATCAGCAAAAAGAACAAAAAGAAAATCGTCATACCATTTTGTATATAATTTTCAATCTTGTATAACAATATTCACTTGAATTTTTATATAAGGATAGAAAATTTATACAGTGTTAACAATATACACTTCAGTCTCTATAAAAAAAAAAAAAATAGGAAATAGTCATGAAATTTTGTATGTAATTATCAAACTTACATAACAATATTCACTTGAATCTCTATAAAAAGATAGAAAATCTGCATGACTCTAACAATATGTACTTGCATCTAAAAAATCTGCACATAGAGCTTTAAAAAGTACACAATCTAGAAATGTAGGTAGGATAATGATAATATGCACTTGAATCTAGAAAATCTGCACAGTAACATAGGTAGGATAATGATAATATTTTTTTATTTGATAGAAGTTGAAATGCATTATCGCTTATTGGAGATTTCGTTTTTGTTTTGAATTTGTAACAGTAACTTAATATCAAAATCTATGTTTTTTTTTTTTGAATTTGTAACAATAATTTAATATCAAAATTTATGTTATTTTAAATAATTGTGTATTATATATTTTTTGTTTTGAATTTGTAACAATAATTTAATATCAAAATCTATGTTATTTTAAATAATTGTGTATTATATATATATATATATATATATTGTGAAAACAAAAAATCTAAATTAATTTTAAAATTTCCTTTAATCAGCTATACAAAAAAATATGAAGATCATTCTCATCATCTCAATCTTACTGATCCAAAAAGAATATGAAAACCATTTTCATAATCCTAATCTTACTGGTCCAAAAGAAAGTAAATTCACTACATAATCCATGAAGAGTCTAAGACAGATAACTCCATGATTAATTTAGTAACATTCTAACTTAAAACACTCAAATTTCCATGTTATAATTGTGTGATTCAAAAAAAATCTAATTTAGTGGAATAAAGTGTCCAAATTATTATTAAAATATCTTTTTGTGAAATATACCACTTAATAAATAACATATTTAATTCCAACTATATTGAAATGAAAATCATTACTACAAATATAAGATCATATGTTTTTCCTATGTAAAGATTATTGTAGTAAATATATGACCATATGTCTTTCCTCTTTAAAGAGCATTGTCACTATATTTATAGCACAGTGTAACTTTAAGTTATATGGACTATTTATTAACCATTTTAAGTTGCTTTAAGTTAGAGATAATGTTGAGTTTGAAGGTTTTGATTTTAAGGTTAATATATTTTATGTGATTAGAAACAAATTTTTTAATAAAAACAAATCAATATTTACTTAAAAAATACTAAGAGAGAAATATTTTAATAAAATACATTTATATCAACTTAAAAAATATCAAAGATATTAATGTTTATTGTTTTGAGAAGTAATTTAAAAAGTATGGACACATATTATAATGCCTTGAGAAAATGAAATCATCCCACAATAAGTCACCTTTACACTTACACAATTGTCGTTCATCTTTTACATGTTTTTGTTTTTGTTTGGTGACAAATTGTTGAACATGTAATAGAGTCCAAAGCTTCCTTAGCTTCTGACAATGCCAACATCTAGTCAATTGTTCGATACAAATACTCATACCATAAACCCAAACATTACTAGCTAGCCAAATAGCAAGGATCTAGGTTAAAAGAAAAATAAATTTGTATAGATTGATGTGAAGGCATGGGAATCGGATGGGGTTTTATACTATATGTGTCAGTTAATTTTAGAAGAAGTGTAAACATTTTATGATTTTGATATTTTTAGAGAATTTCATTAAAATTTGGTTATAGAAGAATTGTTAGAATTTTAATTGTAAAAATGGATTCAGTGATCTTAAAAACCTCTATTGCACTCAGATTATGTAATCTTAACAATTGAAATCTACAATTCTAACAATTAATAACCAGATTTCTAATAATTAGTAATCAGATTTTAACAAAAATGATAAAAAAAAAAAAAAAACTAAATCATAACATGTTTCAACTATAATATTAATTTTGTATAAAACCAAGAACAAAAACTAATATCATGTAATGCAAAACATGTTCTTATTGCTCATCTTGAACCTCCTATCAATGGAGACATTTTCTCCCATTTGAAATGATAGATATGAGATGTGCACAGTCTATCCATCGCGTAATGATAGTTCAAACTTACGGGTTCTTATGAAAGGATCACGTTACAAGAAGAGAATCAATATGTCTAGTTAGAGTAAAGGTAACATGATTTCGATTTTCATAAGCCCAAATGTTATATAAATATGCGGAGGGTTTGAACCAATGGATGATTATGTTGGCTTGTTATGTACCATATTTTCTCCTTCTTCATCAAAATCAAATCCCTGGAAACAATTAAATATATCAATTCACTAATAGGCTTCTTCATCAAAATCAAATCCCTGGAAACAATTAAATATATAATTCACTATTAGGCAAACAAAAAGAATTCTAAAAAATGAGAAAACCATCTCACAAGATTCATCAGTTAAAACTAAACCATAAAAAGCATAGGCAAACAAAAAGAATTCTAAAAAATGAGAAAACCATCTCACAAGATTCATCAGTTAAAACTAAACCATAAAAAGCATAAGTAGATGTTGCTGGAGCAACGAAGTACAATTCATGGAATACGAAATTTCCTGAAGGACCAGGAATAATAAACAATGTGTGACCAGAGTAACACAAGAAAGAAAAAGGAAAAACATTTACCATTGAGGAATATTTGCATCTTGTTGGCACTACGCTTTGTAATTTCTTAGTAATTTCTTAACCCGACTCTCGTCCCAACTTGATCTTGTATATTTGCTTCGTAAGTTTTGAACCTGGTCTCAATAAGATTATTTGCTTTGTAAGCTTTGAATATAGAGAGAGTACTACTATAATGATTTTGGGATTAGGTTTAAGCATTGACACTCACTCTTAACCTAATTGTCTTTCAGTTATTTTCAATACTATCATATTATTTGTGACTGTAGAGTTATATTTATGTGTATTGTGTAGTGATATGAACA